>CAUPSL010000178.1:0-22943 GCA_963514005.1 Raja brachyura
ATCCCAAGGCACCAGCTCAACCCACCCAAGCAGCAGATGAGGTTTGAGTGGAATCCCATCTGCTGCATTTGGTGCATCCGTGTGATCTTGAACATGTATCGTTGAACACTTGTGCCCAGGTCTCCCGGTTGCTAACTATTTTAACTGCCCTTCCCATTCCTTTCTGTCCTGGACTCCTATATCGGCGAGACCAAGCACAGGCCCGGCAACAGTTTCACTGAACACCTCCGCTCAGTCCGCCTAGGCCTAGGCGATCTCTCGGTTGCTAATCACTTTTAACGCCTTCCCCACCCCCCCCCCCCCCCCCCCCCCCTCCCCATTCCAATATTCCCCGTTCTGTCCTGGACCTATTCCATTGCCAGATGAGGTTACACACAAACTGGAGGAACAGCATCTCCTATTCCACTTGGGTAGCATACAACCCAACAGTATCAACTTGAATTCTCTGTTTTTTGAGTAACATACGATCCTTCCCCCTCCCCTCCTTGTGCCACACCCGGGGTGTGCACACATTTCTCCCACTATTTTGTCCCTCCTCCCCATCCCCTTCTGCCTATATTCCTTCACACCACCCCTCCTACATCATTTGGTCTTTTCATCTCCAACCTTTTAAACCGTCTGCCCCTCTGGAAATGTCAAAGACTAGAGGGCACAGCTTTATGATGAGAAGGGAAAAGTTTAAAGGATATGTGGGAAGCATGTTTTTTTTAAATACAGAAACTTGGAATAACCTACCAGGCATGGTGATGGAAGCAGAAACGATGTGGTGTTTAAGAGGCTGTTAGATAAGCTCATGGAAATGCAAGGAATAGGGTGGTTTGCATCATGTGCTTGAGATTAATTTAACATGGTATGTTAGGCACAGACATTGTGAGCCGAAGGGCCTGTACCTGTGCTGTGCTGTTCCATATTCCATACCACCTTCCTAACCTCAGTTGAGAGATACAGCGCAAAAACAGGCCCTTCGGCCCACCGAGTCCGCATCAACCAGTGATCCCCGCACATTAACACTAACCTACACACACTAGAAATAATACCAAACACATTAATGTTTAAACCTGTACGTCTTTGGAGTGTGGTAGGAAACGGAAGATCGCGGAGAAAGCCCACATGGTCAAGGGGAGAACCATGGTCTTAATATTCATTTGGTCAGCCAGGACCAGTTTGTTTTTTTTCCTTCTCCTCCCTTCCCCCCCCCCCCCTCCCTCGACAAAACCATGCTGACGCCTAATGAGTGACCACCTTTCCAAGTAAACATTAATGCAATCTCAATCTTCACCAACAACTTCCCTATCAGTGATTTAAGGCTTTCTGGCCAGTAGTTTCCAGGTTTATCATAACTGTCCTTTATGAACAAGAGTACTGGCTGAAATGCTGGAATTAGATTGTTTGATCATAAAAAGTGATAGGAGAAAATAGGCCATTCAGCCCATCAAATCTACTCCATTCAATCATGGCTGATCTATTTTTCCCTACTAACCCCATTCGCCTGCCTTTTTCCCCATAACCCCTGACACCTGTACTAATCAGGAATCTGTCTATCTCTGCCTTAAATATATCCACCAACTTGCATCCACAACATTCTGTGGCAACAAATTCCACAGATTCACCACCCTCTGACTAAAGATGCCCTATGTCTGAAGGCTGGCATTACACAGTAGAATGAAAGGCCTGCTTCAGACTTTACTCCCAGTCCCTTTGTGAATTTTAAATGCATCTACTGGTTCTGCACAAACTGTTCCTCGATGAACAACCCCAGCTTCTCCAGAATGTTTACTTAAATAACGATCCTGTCACTCCCAGAAGATTGCAGAGTTTTAAGTTTCATATCTTTGTCTTGAACTGTTTATTCTTCGATGGATTTCATCCGCAAATGAAACTCAGTTTGGATATTGACTGACCTCTGACATTTCTGTCCCTTCTGCACAAACAGATGTCCCTGGTGGATTTAGGAAAGAGGTTGTTGGAGGCAGCGCGAAAGGGGCAGGATGATGAGGTCCGGACACTAATGGCAAATGGTGCTCCCTTCACCACAGATTGGGTACGTAGACTTCTGATGGGAGGGCCTGTGGTGAGTGGGGCAGCAATGTTTGTCCATGTCTTTAAACGTTAGAGCAATCCTGTGTGACCGAGATCAGATCTAGTCACAGGAAGTGCAGAGATAAAATGGCAGCTGTCTGAGAGCCAGTCAGACAGCAGTGATCAGTCCAGGCCTGAGACTGGGGAGGAGGGAAAATACAGAGAAAAAGAACAGGAATAATAGAGCACGAGAAGTTAACTTGATGAGTTAGGAGTGTTGCTGAACTGTCGGCCAAAGGAAAAAAATGGCCCAGCTGCAAATCTGTAGCCTCGCAACCAAGGAATGGGACAATGATGTATTTTGCTATTTTTATATTCTTTTCAGCATTGTGGCACTTAATCCTGCTCACCAATGCTCAAAGGTGAAGCAAAGAGCTGAATTTCAAAGCAAATCGAGTGAGAGATTAACATTTAAGACAACGTTTCACTTGACTGTGACAATGAGGAGCTCTGGCATGAATCATGGGGAAAACACTCCATTGTTGTACCTAACACAAAAAGGGTTGTGTTTGTTGGTGGTGAATGATCCTAGTCCCAGGATATCACAGAAGACCCCCTCTAGCCCAGTCACCTTCACCTATGATTAACAAAACACACCCATGGGAAGCCTAGGTTAGTGTACGAGTGTGAGCAAGATGCTAAAGTTGTGGGAAAGATGACAGAAGTTCCTCTGTCAATACTGGAGGGGTAAAGAGATGAGAATCATCAGGGTGAGGTGGTGCGGTTAGTCAGATTACACCGTGTGAATTTCGTAATGTTACCAGATAAAACAATTGAAAAGTACTGGGCTGTTGCAATTAGTTTATAGTTTCTCTGCAGGAAAATAGCCTTTTGCCTCTGACTTGTCCCCACTGCTGCTCTAATGCTGTCGAGACATCTGGAGAGGGGGGACTAATTCTGTCGTTGACAGTGTTGCCTGCATCCTAACACGCGGTATTGTCAGGCTAGGACATGGTCATGGAAGGAGTGATAATCCTGAGTGCACAGCTGTTGAGGTTTTGTGTGATGCAAGAAGGTATGGGCGTGTGATTTGCTGCCCTGCAAGTGGAAGCAGGGTGGAGACACCCAGATGAAGGGAGAGTGGACCTTTGTGTGCGTGAGATTGCCTGTGCAGTAAAGTATTCCAATTTATCCTTTCCAATGTTGGAGACATTGGAGATGGACATAGAGTGCTGGAGTAACTCAGCAGGTCAGGCAGCATCTGTGGAGAACATGGATAGGTGACGTTTCACAAAGTGCTGGAGTAACTCAGCAGGTCAGGCAGCATCTGTGGAGAACATGGATAGGTGACGTTTCACAGTGTGCTGGAGTAACTCAGCGGGTCAGGCAGCATCTGTGGAGAACATGGATAGGTGACGTTTCACAGTGTGCTGGAGTAACTCAGCGGGTCAGGCAGCATCTGTGGAGAACATGGATAGGTGATGTTTCACAGTGCTGGAGTAACTCAGTGGATCAGGCGGCATCTGTCATGAAAAGGAATAGGTGACATTTCGGGTCGAGACCTAGGCTTCCTGGACATCTCTCCTAACTGGAACTTGATGATTCTTTGTCTTTGCTTCGCAGCTTGGAACATCTCCTCTTCACCTTGCAGCACAATATGGCCACTACTCCACAGCAGAAGTCCTCCTCAGAGCGGGAGTTAGCCGGGACGCTCGCACCAAAGTTGACAGGACACCACTACATATGGCAGCAGCTGAGGGCCACGCAAGCATCGTCGAACTGCTAATCAGGGTAATCTCTCATAGAAATTACCGAGGAACGGCAAGAGGCAAGAGTAGTGTTCTATTGTCGTATGTCCAAACAGAAAAATGAAAATCTTGCTTGCAGCAGCACAACGGAGTACGTAGGCATAGTAATCTAAATAATATAACACATGGGGCAAAAAGTTCAGCAATGCTGTGCACTTCAATAATAAGAGGAGAACATTCTATAAGCACCACAGGAGAGACACCATTTGCATTTGTGTATAGGTGGAGGAGAGAGGACAATTAGCACTTCATGTAAAAGAAAAAATCAGCGAAAGAAGGATCTTTGACCTGAGACAATTTTTTTTTTTTCTTCTTCACCACAGTGGCTGCTGAGTGTTTCCAAAATGTTGCACGATTTGATTTTAGTAAGATGCCGTTCCTAGTCATTTTATCAAATTATGACGTCTACCGAGAGTCCAGTTGAAAGTTGTTATGTTGGTTTGAATGGGCTGAAGATTCAGATTCAAACTTTATTGTCATTGTGCAGTGTCCAAGTACAGAGACAACGAAGAGACAATGAAGGGTCTTTGGATCTGACAGAGACCAAACTTTGTCATCTCTCAGCTATGACAACTAGCAAGTACGGAGCAACTAGTTCATATTAATAGATTCATGTCCATGAACTCTAACTATTTTATGCATGTGAACCAAAATCAAAAAACTTTATGGAATTTTGACATTTATCCATGACAATTTGAATGATAAAGCAAGAAATTTATCCTTGAGCAACGATCTGAGCTGATCCATATCTGAGAAAAGATGTATTTGAGGGAGTACTGCACAATTTCTACAGAGGTCATGGTTGAAGAAATTAAATTATCATAGCAGGTTGATTACACTTTTGCCTCCTTGAGTTTAGATGGGTGCAGGGGCTGTGGGTGGTTTGATAGGGTAGGGAGAAACTATATATTTCCACCAAGACAATTCATGATGCCTGGCCTTTCAGCTGGGATGCCCACACAAACAGTAATGGAAATCTGCCAGTCACTTCATCAGAGCACAGTGAATGCTGACTGAATGATTATTTTCAAGGCATTTGAGTAGATTTGTTTGGGTGGGAATATTCAGAACATACAGATAATGATAACTAGTTGGCCATAGACTCAAAAAGCTGGAGTAACTCAGCGGGTCAGGAAGCATCTCTGGGCGGAAGGAATGGGTGACGTTTCGGGTCGAGACCCGCCCTCAGACCATCATTGTAAGGATAGAAAAGATTATATAAATCTGTGGCCTAATTGCTGCTGCTGCTACTGTTTTGGAGATGTTTATAGGTGCAGGCGTCTTGTATATTGACTCTGAAAGTGCTGCCTTTCTGTACCAACACAGAACAATGCAGACATAAATGCAAAAGACATGCTGAAGATGACCGCTCTGCACTGGGCAGTAGAACACGATCATCGCGAGGTGGTGGAGATTTTACTCAAATACGGAGCAGATGTTCACGCTCTGAGCAAATTTGATAAAAATGCCTTTGACATCGCTCTTGACAAGCACAACCCTGAGCTGGTGGCGATCCTGCAGGTACGTAGAGATGCGTTTCACTCACACGGGCTTGTGAGCGTGTGAGAGCGCTGTCACAATTCACAGCACATAGTTTGGAAATTATGGGAAACACTATTTACTTTGGGCCGGCCAAATTGGTTATCATGTGATTTTTGACAGGGAAATAGAGAACTGCGTAAAAATAACTAAAAATTGGCAAAAAACCAATATATCACAACAGGAGGAAAAACTGTGACAAGCAATGGCTTCTATTGACATGTTTGACTGTTATTACTCTATTGACTGTAGAGAATGCAACATACAGCCTTGAGTATTTTATCATTGCTGTAACAAAAGTAAATTTATTACAGTTGAATTTATTTTTGAGATTCCTATTGGGGAGATAAAAACCTCTGTTAATGCACATCTCTCCAGCCCAGGACAACCTTTCCTCGTTGGTACAAATGTCTTTATAACATGTTCCATAGCACATGGTTTCTTGTGCGCACAATATCATGTTATAGGAAACGTATCTCTGCGTTTGCCATTGAAGTGCAGTGGGCTCCATTCACATGATGTTATTGTTTACTCAACGCTGGAGTTTGTAGCATTAGTGCAGGTTCTACCCATGGCCATGGAACTCTGTAAATGGTTCACCTTGTGTCCTTCACAGGAGGCCATGCACAACCAAGTGAACACAAATCCAGAGAGGACAATCTCTGTCACGACGCCACAGTTCATCATTGCGCCATCAGGGGTAATGAGCCTGGTTACCTCAGCATCGACCAAAACCACCTCTGGTGAGTGTGGGGTATTCGTGGATTCTGCTTGAAGGGGTGATTTAACAAATATCCCTGATGGGACCACCATGATTTAATGGTGGTTTGCCAGTGGTAAGTTGTATTCCTGATGGCAACAATTGCAGCTTGGTAACTCGGTCTGTGTGATGACAAGGTTTGCAACCCCAGATGTACATCACCTGCTGAGCTAAGCTCTGACGTTGTCTGTAAGCTGCAACTTGCAGGGAGCTGTCCGGTGACCAGCGGTGTGTCGCTGTTTGCCATCTAGTGTCATGTGTGAGGAGGGAATATTCAGCTGCAGACCCTGTGTTAATGTGGTGGTGTTGTCCTCTGCTGCCTATCCCAAGAGTGTGCTACTTGCATTGCTCGATTTTGCATTAACTAACGTTTGTTTCCCTCCACAGTGATGACGGAGGAGGTTGTAACCGCAGACTCTGTTGACTCAGCAATTCAACAGGTTGTAGGGAGTGGAGGTCAGAGGGTCATCACCATAGTGACTGACGGTGGTGTGCAGCTGGGTAACCTTCACGCCGGGCTCGGCAGCGGTCAGCAGTTCATTGTGACCATGCAGGACGGGCAGCAAGGTAGGTCTGAGCTAAACCAGCCCGCCTGGGCCAGTGGGACATGGAGCCAGAGTGATACAGCATGGACACAGGCCCTTTAGCCCACTCTGGCCAACTTGTCCCAGCTACACTAGTCTCACCTAGTCATAGAATGTTACAGCACGGAAACAGACCCTTCAGCCCACACTGGCCAACATGTCCCAGCTACACTAGTCCCACCTAGTCACAGAGCGATACAGCACGGAAACAAGACCAACTTGCCTACACCGGCCAACATGTCCCAATTACACTAGTCCCATCTAGTCATATAGTCATAGAGTGATATAGCACGAGCACAAGCCCAACTTGCCCACACCAACCAACATGTCCCATCTGCCTGCGTTTGGTCCATATCCCTCCAAACCAGTCCTATCCATGTACCTGGCCAACTGTTTCTTAAACGTTGCGATAGTCGCAGCCTCAACTATCTCCTCTGGCAGCTCGTTCCATACACCCACCACCCTCTGTGTGGTGAGGGATGGGTGTCATCAGTGTCCTAATAAAAACTAGGAGTTTGAGAAGATAGATACCACATCTGCCTGTTCGGTGTCCTAATGTCAGGGTTAACAATTGACCAGGTCCTGTACTCTCCTCAGTTCTGACTGTCCCGGCGTCCCATGTCGAAGAGGAGACCATCATCACGGAAGAAATGCCAATAAGGAAGCAGTGTCTGGAGGCTGTCCTGAATCACTCGGAGAAGGTAATGAAGAATCTTTGATCCATACTCAACACATGCACACCTTAACGGATCCAATTGGTGCATTACGCTCAAACCTCTGCAGGAATGATCAGAGGGGAGGAGTGGGAGCCACAAACTAAACTAATGGTTCTCTTTGCTAATTATCTAAAAGTAGAGGTGCAGGTTAATGAGGTAATTAAAAGAAAGGAAAACACAAAATCCGGTTGCGAGCCATCAAATAAAATATCCAGGAGATTGTTAAAATGGGTAGAAACATAAATGTTGTTGCCGTTCCCGTCTAACAACAAAGTGTGCAAAGCATAGAGAAAATATAAATAAGTATTAACAAGAAGATATCAAAGCTGCGGGAACAGATTGTACAGATTCAGGTAACAGATTGGCCACACTGCAGCTGGAGAACCAGTTAAAGTTCCATAACCTAAAAATTTTCAGACTAAGAGCTGGGAAATATAAAATGGGTCCTCTACAGCCACTGCGGAATTACGGATGAGGAATTATTTCCTGCAGTGAACTGAATCTTCAAACTTTCAACTTGTTGAAGCTTACAAAAGACTGAGAAGATGCAGAGTAATATCTCCACTTGTTGATCAGATGACGAGCATAAAAACATGGTGATCAATAAATGCATCCTGTGAGAAATTCTGGAGAAACTTGTCAACGTTGCAAAGAAGCACTTGAGACACTTATTAAAGAAGCCTTCAAGGCAAAACTGGGAAGGAGATAGGGTTGGGGGGGATAACATGGGGGGAGGAGAGGCTGAGTATAGTACAGCTACTCATAGGCAGTATAGGGACTGAGGGTGCAAATTCCTGCAACCAGAAATGACTGCTTTCAATTAACTTGCCTTAGGTAACCAGTGTTTGAAGAGTAAAAGACCAGAACATTACATGGGAGTTTGTGACGCAGATTAAAAAATTTAATTTATCAATTCTGGAGAGATGTAATGGCAGGAAAATCTCCCATCTGGTCATGATTGCTGTCTGCATATCCTCATAACAACCATGAGCATACACAGAGCACTACAGAATGATTCTGCCATCTCCTGCTCCTCCCTCTTTGCCCCTGTACACCTCTTCCCCTCACATTTTACCTGCTGCACTCAGAGTAAGTGTTGCAGTATAATTGCTGGTTAATGGGGGAATTGTAGATTGTAACAAGTCAGCCAGTTGTGGCTACATTGGGTTTAGTTTTGCTGTTGATAATAAAGACCACATTGCTCATACTGAAGATGGGCAGACAATGCTGGTGTAACTCAGCGGATCAGGCAGCATCTCTATTTTATATTGTCGTATTTCACTTGGGTAGCTTACAACCCAGCAGTATGAACGCAGATTTCTCCAATTTCAAGTAACGCCTGCATTGCCTCCCCTGATGTGTTGCAGGATGTGAATGACTGTATGGAGAGGGAGCAACTACAGAAGCAGCTCCATGAGGCCAACAGGAAGGCCCAGGAGTACCGGCAGCAGCTGCTGAAGAAGGAGCTGGAAGCGGAGGAGTACCGTATGAGACTGGAGGCCATAGCCCGGCTTCACACCGTAGAAGAGGAGATCACTGTGGTGGAGGAGGTGACGGAGGATGGGACAGTCCCGATCATCACCATGACGACAGAGGTGGAGGGTCCTGAGACCACCATAGAAACCATGGAGCAGCCCATCGACATGGCAACAGAAACAGTGACTTCATAAACCCCCCCCCCCCCCCTTTTCGTGGCCTCCCTGAAGCTGACTGCCTGTTTCTCGTGTGCACGTGGACGCATGAGCGCACGAACACGCACGCACACGCTCGCACACTCATGCACGCATTCACACGCGCGCACTCGCACACACACTCACACACATCTCGCACACACACTCACACACATCTCGCATACACATATGTGCGCACACCTCACGCACACATGCGTACACAGGTACGCAGGCACTCTGACACACACACACATCTCGCGCACACTCATGTGCACACACACACACACACACACACATATATCTCGCACGCACACTTGCGTGCACACTTACACACGCACTCGGACACACACACGTGCACTCTCTCTGAAACACTCGACCACACCAGCAGAGCAGCTCAGTCAGGCTGCAGCTCAAAGCCACACCGCACAGCAATGTCCGTGATCTGTTGACGCAGGAACTCCCTCGGGCAGGTACAATTCTGCCATAAACCTTTTGGGGATAAAAACCGGACCAGTCATTCATGAAATCTAATCGGCAGTTCCTGTTTGTGCAGAGATATCCGGGAGCTGGGATGCAGTTGGGTTTGGGGGGAAAGGGGTGTGAAGTCTCGTTGCTGGGGCCACTGATGTTTTAATTGTGTGTGGAAGGCTGGTGAGAATGTTGGTGGTCCCACCGCAACTAATGTGCCTGTCCCCCTGGTCCCCAACAACAGGCTCGCAGCGATGGCTGCAGTGTCAGCATTTACTTTCCTTAAGTATTTCAAACCAAAAAAAGCAGACATTTATTGCCTCAATTACAGAGAAATGTGAGTGGATGATTTAAAATTTGTTAAATGTAAAATCGTCCAGTGTAGAAGATGCAATCATTTGAGAGGAAGGTCTGTGGCTGAGAGTCCAGCGTGGGTTGTTTTAAACAAATGTTTTTTGCAATGGGATTCGGTATTTTCAACAGTTTATTTGTTGATATCTCCAGAGCTGTCATCCTGTTGGATGCACATTCCCCCTAGAATGTAACTTTATCTTTAACGTCTGCCTTCCTGGTAAAGTTTAAAGCGTTTTCATCTCTATTTTTATAGTGATTTTCTGCCACTACTCAGAAATGCCTTGAAGGACACCAACTGCATTGATGATGACTCTTGTCATGGGGACAAAGTGTGATCAGTGAAGCCGGGTGCAGAATAATGCCTGTTCTTTGAGAGCAGTGATTTTAATCTTTACACATAGAAGAGAGGAAGGAGTTGGTATCAATTGAACGTTTCCTCTCTGTGATTGCAAAGCGAAGGAGATTATGGGGCAAAGTTGATGAGCAATGCCTTGACCCAATCTTGTTCATTTTCCACACCACCTGATTAGTTCAAAGCTTCACCACTTCACTCTGGGACAGCTCTGGGAGGGACCTCATGTTCAAAAGATGAACTGAGCTAATTGGTAGCTTTACCATCAATACCAACCAAATCTCAACTTCGCCTTTCTAACCACCTTGTCCAGTCGTGGCTTGTGGTTATAACCAACTGGATGATTTGTCTTCAGAGAAGATGGAAAACACTTCATGTTTTTAATCTTTTTTTACTCTTTAAGGTGTTTTTTGCAGCTGTTAGTTTGTCTGGTCCCAATCCCCAGAAGCCAGTCACTGTAGAAGTCCCGGCCGGGCACTTTCTCAATGATGGGAAGAGACAAGCACATGAACAGCTTATGATGCTGGAGTCCATTATGTGTTGGCTTCAGGTGTAGCTCCACCGTAAACTTGTAGACTTCAAGTTGCTCGATGCTTTGGGGCAAATGTGTGCACAAGATGCTCTGGTGTTAGATTCACGTGGTGAAATAGTTCACAATGTTCATGGACATGTAAAGTGGGTGATCCTTGGAGAAATTCTCCTCGAAGAAGGACCTTTTTGACTGAAGTACCCACTTTACAATCTTCATCTTCCCCCAAAGTGTGTTTTTAAGATGAATGACCAGAGTTGTTGATCAGTAACACACATGCTGGTTGTGCGGAGAGTATAAACAATTGTAAGCACTTCCTGTATAAAGGCTCCATAATAACTGCACTTCGCAGATGCTTGATATCATTTCGAGAGGGGGCTAATTTTTTACTAATTGTTTCATGTGGCCAGCTTTGTTTTTGTCATTACCAGCAGTGTTCAGGACATTAGCTGTACAATCAGGGTCTTGCTTCCAATACTCTGCCCTTTTTTGTAATTTGAAAATAACTATTTTTTTATATTTTTTATTGTCATCTCGATGCCTAATTTAGTCATTTTTAAACTGGTTGACCTGATTGTTGGTGTTCCTGTGTTGTCTGTTTATCCAGTGTACAGTTGGGGTATCCACTGTGTTTGCTAGTGGGCAGGATTGGTGCATTGTCAAGAAGGGGTTAATTTCATGCAGATGTTGTGGGCTGTTTCAGTCATTAGGATCCAACCCCACTATTGCGCACACCAGCTGCCTGTTCCTGGTGAACCAGGATCTATCCCTTGCCCCCAACTCGTCGAGCTTGCCCCCAACGCATGCACACATTTGCCCCCAACTCATCGAACAACTTGAAGTCTCTCCATTGTTGGCCCAAATATTGCAGTCCAGCAGGAAACCTCCGCCATGCACACATTATCCATCGTTCAGACCTGGTGTGAAGCTGCCCACAGCCTAGAGATTGTGAAAAGACTGCACCAAACATTTTACCACAGTTACTAAGTCACCACACCACTCACATCCTGGATGGAAACCTCGATTTGGTTACACAGCATCCATGCATCTGATTCTGGCAGCTTCCTGTCCCCACTCCAACTGATATGATTGCCTGCAGTCTCACAGTCCCCCACTGTCTTTCTGTCCACTCTGCACAGTCGGGTCTGTGGGCAGGTGTGTCTCCTTACTCTCCCCCAGTCCCCACTGTAACATGTCAGTGTTTGGGCAGGTGTGTACCTGCACTCGCTCTCCCCCAGTCTCCACTGTACCAGGCCAGTGTTTGGGCAGGTGTGTCCAGCTGTACTCTCTACTTGTCCAGAGTGATAATGTTGTTGCATCTTGGTTACATGATCTTCGCTCTAGGGTTTGTCTTTCAGTCATCGACTCATTCTTGCTGCTCTGAGTGAGCGACGTGTTTAGGAAATTGAACTTAATTTGCCTTTTGGTTTTAAAGTGGGGTTACTGCAGGAAACATTCAGTGACCAGATTCAAACTTTCTTCCTGTCCTTTGTTAAGATTGGAGAATCTGCAACGCTCTTGTGTGCGAGGAGAAATCTGTCCGGCCATAACTTAATGCAGCGGTTGGTGGATTGGTCCTCGAAACAGTGGTGTTGGCAGGGGAAGTCAGATCAGTGGGGTGGTTCCGGGACCAGACTGATCCTGCAGAGCATGATGACTGGGCAGTTTGGTGCCTTAGAATAGATGGTGAACAGCTAGCATTGAACATTGGGGCAGCTTTTGTGTGGAATACGAAGTACTAGAGTAACTCTGGGGGTCAGGAGCATCTGGGGAAGGAATGGCTCGGCAGTGTTTTGGATCAGGACCCTTCTGACTATTTTACTTGTGTTTGAAGGCATTGCAGATGTTGGTTTAAACCAAAGATAGACACAAAATGCTGGGTAACTCTGCAGGACAGGCAGTGTCTCTGGAGAGAATGAATGGGTGACGTTTCAGGTCAAGACCCTTCTTCAGTCTGAAGAAGAAACTTCACCCATTCCTTCGCTCCAGAGACGTTGCCTGTCCCGCAGAGTTACTCCACCATTTTGTGTCCATCTGCAGTTTACGTGTTTTCTTTCACCAATAAAGGGTTTCCTGCCCAAGTGGAAGACCTATGTTGTTTGACAGTATAGAAATTCCACCCACAATTTTAGCTGTACCTACAGGCTTATTGATGTGTGTTACTGCTCTTGCTTAATACAGTCAACAGCAGGAACCTGCCTCTGCACTCCGTTAGTTTCCTTCCTTGCGAGGCTCCCACCAAAGAATCGCTCAGCCCATTGAGCCTAAATGTCACAGCTCAAGGATTCTCCACTTGAAGCTTTTGCTCTCATTCACCTTTTGAATACCTATCCTACCTCATAAAGGCCGTTATGGCCTTGTATCTTCAGCTAACATTGTCCTTATTTTCCTAATGTCAGCAGCCATTTGCGATCCAGTCCCAGAGTTTGAATGATAAGTTGGTAGAACATGAAAACATTAATTCCACTGGTCCAGGTGGAACAGTGTTACAAGTCAGAGAGCGAATTGGCTGTTTGCTGCCGACCACTTGTTGCAGAGTGGGGTTAGTGTGGATGTTACAGAGTGGGGTTAGAGTGGATGTTACACCAGCAGAAGCTAACAATTATGATCATGACTGGAATATGAAAGGGAGTATTTGTCTCATTATAGTCAATAACTAAAGGTCTGCAGTAAATCATGCTGTATTGTTCAGCATCAGTGACGCCTTTATCATTTGCGGAGAGCAGTTTTATTGGGTTCCCAAACTTGTGATGTATTGTTTGTCGAATCTAAAATCCTGCTGCACTTTGCTGTAAAGTGGTCTTCCTGCATGAAGATTAGTGATCAGTACACGTCCTAGCCCATTGTCGACTGATATTCAAAACCCCGCTTCCCCACCCATGGAACCAGCTTTAGCCAGTGATCAGGAGTGAGCCTGGGGATCCTTGCCTCATGCAGTCTGGGCTGCTGAGCTGAGACCAGTGTGCCCAGACGTGGGCCTGGTGCAGGGGTAATGGGCCAACCATGAGTTGGGATGGAGCTCAGCCAAGAACAGCTTGTTCAGTCTTGCCTCAGAGCAAAGTTAGACCTGTGCATTCTACTGCTCACTGGATAACTTGGGACTGCAACATGCCGTGGTTAGATGTGTAGCAGCAGCCTGTGTCTCCAAAGAGAGCAGGCCCCAGCATGATAGTCCGTCCTGCACCAACCCTAACCCTAATGCATCTTAAACTATCCAATCTACTCTGGTGCCATTGCCATGACTCTAACTCCCCTAGTGTCACCAAGTATCAGGTCAGAGCCATGGACACCCCAGTGGATCATTATTGGTTCTGCTCACAGTAGGGACTTGCAGCCTTAAATCCTTAAATAAATAAACATGATGGTTGGTGCAATGTAGCTGGTGTATGTGAGCACCAGTCAATCAAGGTGCTGCCTGCATTGTCAGAAACACCCACACTGTTGGTTCCAGTGTATATTACCAATAATTAAATGTGATTAAGACAAGGTTGCACCTATAGACTTGTTATAGGATGGTTTCCACTCCATGCTATTCCAATAAAATACAACCAATACTCAAGTTCTGTCAATATCTTACTGCAGTTTACTTCAATAGTCTTGAGCTCTGTGACTGGGCTGATTATTGTGGAAAAGTAGTAACAGGTGACTGAATCAAAGTAGTATCTTTGATCCTTTGGGCAAATGCATTCTCTCAGCCGCCCCCTCCCCCTTCCCTCCATCTCCCCCCCTCCCTCCATCTCCCCCCCCCTCCCTCCATCTCCCCCCCCTCCCTCCATCTCCCCCCCCCTCCCTCCATCTCCCCCCCTCCCTCCATCTCCCCCCCTCCCTCCATCTCCCCCTCCCTCCATCTCCCCCCTCCCTCCATCTCCCCCCTCCCTCCATCTCCCCCCTCCCTCCATCTCCCCCCTCCCTCCATCTCCCCCCTCCCTCCATCTCCCCCCTCCTCCATCTCCCCCCTCCCTCCATCTCCCCCCTCCCTCCATCTCCCCCCTCCCTCCATCTCCCCCCTCCCTCCATCTCCCCCCCTCCCTCCATCTCCCCCCCTCCCTCCATCTCCCCCCCTCCCTCCATCTCCCCCCCTCCCTCCATCTCCCCCCCTCCCTCCATCTCCCCCCCTCCCTCCATCTCCCCCCCTCCCTCCATCTCCCCCCCTCCCTCCATCTCCCCCCCTCCCTCCATCTCCCCCCCTCCCTCCATCTCCCCCCCTCCCTCCATCTCCCCCCCTCCCTCCATCTCCCCCCCTCCCTCCATCTCCCCCCCTCCCTCCATCTCCCCCCCTCCCTCCATCTCCCCCCCTCCCTCCATCTCCCCCCCTCCCTCCATCTCCCCCCCTCCCTCCATCTCCCCCCCTCCCTCCATCTCCCCCCCTCCCTCCATCTCCCCCCCTCCCTCCATCTCCCCCCTCCCTCCATCTCCCCCCTCCCTCCATCTCCCCCCTCCCTCCATCTCCCCCCCTCCCTCCATCTCCCCCCCTCCCTCCATCTCCCCCCCTCCCTCCATCTCCCCCCCTCCCTCCATCTCCCCCCCTCCCTCCATCTCCCCCCCTCCCTCCATCTCCCCCCTCCCTCCATCTCCCCCCCTCCCTCCATCTCCCCCCCTCCCTCCATCTCCCCCCCTCCCTCCATCTCCCCCCCTCCCTCCATCTCCCCCCCTCCCTCCATCTCCCCCCCTCCCTCCATCTCCCCCCCTCCCTCCATCTCCCCCCCTCCCTCCATCTCCCCCCCCTCCCTCCATCTCCCCCCCTCCCTCCATCTCCCCCCCTCCCTCCATCTCCCCCCCTCCCTCCATCTCCCCCCCTCCCTCCATCTCCCTCCATCTCCCCCCCTCCCTCCATCTCCCCCCTCCCTCCATCTCCCCCCTCCCTCCATCTCCCCCCCTCCCTCCATCTCCCCCCCTCCCTCCATCTCCCCCCTCCCTCCATCTCCCCCCTCCCTCCATCTCCCCCCCTCCCTCCATCTCCCCCCCTCCCTCCATCCCCCCCCCTCCCTCCATCCCCCCCCCTCCCTCCATCCCCCCCCTCCCTCCATCTCCCCCCTCCCTCCATCTCCCCCCTCCCTCCATCTCCCCCCTCCCTCCATCTCCCCCCTCCCTCCATCTCCCCCCTCCCTCCATCTCCCCCCTCCCTCCATCTCCCCCCTCCCTCCATCTCCCCCCTCCCTCCATCTCCCCCCCTCCCTCCATCTCCCCCCCTCCCTCCATCTCCCCCCCTCCCTCCATCTCCCCCCCTCCCTCCATCTCCCCCCCTCCCTCCATCTCCCCCCCTCCCTCCATCTCCCCCCCTCCCTCCATCTCCCCCCCTCCCTCCATCTCCCCCCCTCCCTCCATCTCCCCCCCTCCCTCCATCTCCCCCCCTCCCTCCATCTCCCCCCCTCCCTCCATCTCCCCCCCTCCCTCCATCTCCCCCCCCCTCCCTCCATCTCCCCCCCCCTCCCTCCATCTCCCCCCCCTCCCTCCATCTCCCCCCCCCTCCCTCCATCTCCCCCCCCCTCCCTCCATCTCCCCCCCCCCTCCATCTCCCCCCCTCCCTCCATCTCCCCCCCTCCCTCCATCTCCCCCCCTCCCTCCATCTCCCCCCCTCCCTCCATCTCCCCCCCTCCCTCCATCTCCCCCCCTCCCTCCATCTCCCCCCCTCCCTCCATCTCCCCCCCTCCCTCCATCTCCCCCCCTCCCTCCATCTCCCCCCCTCCCTCCATCTCCCCCCCTCCCTCCATCTCCCCCCTCCCTCCATCTCCCCCCTCCCTCCATCTCCCCCCTCCCTCCATCTCCCCCCCTCCCTCCATCTCCCCCCCTCCCTCCATCTCCCCCCCTCCCTCCATCTCCCCCCCTCCCTCCATCTCCCCCCCTCCCTCCATCTCCCCCCCTCCCTCCATCTCCCCCCCTCCCTCCATCTCCCCCCCTCCCTCCATCTCCCCCCCTCCCTCCATCTCCCCCCCTCCCTCCATCTCCCCCCCTCCCTCCATCTCCCCCCCTCCCTCCATCTCCCTCCCCTCCCTCCATCTCCCCCCTCCCTCCATCTCCCCCCTCCCTCCATCTCCCCCCTCCCTCCATCTCCCCCCCCTCCCTCCATCTCCCCCCCTCCCTCCATCTCCCCCCCCCTCCCTCCATCTCCCCCCCCCTCCCTCCATCTCCCCCCCCCTCCCTCCATCTCCCCCCCTCCCTCCATCTCCCCCCCTCCCTCCATCTCCCCCCCTCCCTCCATCTCCCCCCTCCCTCCATCTCCCCCCTCCCTCCATCTCCCCCCTCCCTCCATCTCCCCCCTCCCTCCATCTCCCCCCTCCCTCCATCTCCCCCCCCTCCCTCCATCTCCCTCCATCTCCCCCCCCTCCCTCCATCTCCCCCCTCCCTCCATCTCCCTCACCTTCTCCATCTCCCTTGTTCCCATCTCCATGCTCCCATCTTCAGTCATGCTCTTGTCCACCCGGTGTGTCTGGATGATTTCATCCTGTGTTGCCATCCAACATTGTTCAGAAAAGCTGTGTATATCTGTGTTTCTTTCCCTGGGATTTTATCCTGACCTGTTGATCAGATACTCAGCTTGTGGTTTTTGGTGACCCTTCGTTAATATTATCGGTGGGTCAGAAGGGAATGAACTCGTTGCCTCTGGTTGAGAGGAAGCCTTGGATAGTACCTGGTGCGCCTTTAGTACAGTGTACTGTTACAGATTTTCAGTATCTCGTGTACAGGATTCCTTTAGAACTAGCCGTGTTTTTAGAAAATGATACAGATTGTTAAATAAATCTTGTATATACATTTTTGTACCATTATTAAGGGCATACCTTTCCTAATAAAATACAAAAAATAACTTGTTTTACTACGTTTGTGTGCATTTCTGTCTGAGTATAACGTGCAACCATTCCTTGAGCGGCCCGTGCTGCGGACAAGAGGCATTGATGGTCAAACACTGACCATCACCCCTCCCACCCCAAACATTTCTCACACCTCCCATCCAGGGTTCAATGGGAAGGGGGAAAGGTGGCTTCTCTTGGTTCAGGCGCAGGTACCAGGACTTCCGGTGACCACAGGCGCTGCGGGAACAGGTAAGTGTGTCCAGATATCCACAGGCGTTTGAACAACAGGTAACAATGTCCAGGTAAGTACTGCTCTAATTTCAGGTAGTCCCTGCTTTCTCCTCCCCATCTCAGCTCACCATCAGCCCACTGGCTCCACCTCTTCCTTTCTTCTCCACCCACCCCTCACATCAGTCTGTAGAAAGGTTTCGACCCGAAACGTTGCCTATTTCCTTCGCTCCATAGATGCTGCCTCACCCGCTGAGTTTCTCCAGCATTTTTGTCTACCTTCCAGGTAACAACAGGCGAGAATATACGGCAGACAATGTCCAGGTAAACACGAACTACTGAACATCAGGTAACAGTGTCCGTGTAACCACGGGCTTCTGGACAACAGGTAATAATGTCCAGGTAACCACGAGCATTCAGGGGACAGGTAACAGTGTCCAGGTGACCACAGGCGTCTGCATCAGTTCGTAGTTCGGGGTTCAGTCAACTTGAAATCCAAATGCTCCCTGCAGGCTTCTGCATCTATTTGTAAAATGTTGGTGAACGGCTGCGTGAGAAGCAAGAATTCAATGCAGGGTACACAAAAGGCTGGAGAAACTGAGCGGGTGCAGCAGCATCTAAGGAGCGAAGGAGGTAGGCGACGTTTCGGGTCTAGACCCTTCTTCAGACTCAATGCATTGAAATAAGTCAATGCATTTGAATTTGTGAATGCTCACAACGTCAGAGCAGCAGGGATCGCGGGAGCTGAGTGTTGAGTTGCCGCCGCGTCTAAAGCTCTGCAGTGCGATGGTGGTATAGTGGTGAGCATAGCTGCCTTCCAAGCAGTTGACCCGGGTTCGATTCCCGGCCATCGCAGCACAACTTTATTTTACTACATTTGTTGTATATTTTAGTGGTAGTAATTCGGATACCAGGCGATCCCACCTCTCGGAGTACTTTATAAACCAACCCCACTTTTATTTTCGAAGATAGACACAAAAACATGGAGTAACTCGGCGGGTCAGGCAGCATCTCCGGAGAGAAGGAATTGGTGACGTTTCATAGATACACAGACAATAGGTGCCAGCACCGTCATTCAATGGGATCATGGCTGATACCCCGCTCCTGCCTTCTCCCATTATCCCTTGATTCCGCCCTATGAACTCTATCTAGCTCTCTATTGAATGGATCCACTGAATCGGCCTCCACTGCTTTCTGTAGCAGAGAATTCCACAAATCCACAACTCTCTTGGTGAAAGTTTTTCGTCATCTCGGTTCTAAATGGCCTATCCCTTATTCTGGGGTTCTGGACTCCCCAAACATCGGGAACATGTTTCCTGCATCTAACATATCAAATCCGTTAATGATTTTATATGTTTCTATTAGATATCCTCTCATCCTTCTAAATTTCACTGAATACAGCCCAATCGCTCCATTCTTCCGTCATATGAGTTTCCTGTCGAGACGCTTCTTCGGACCCGAAACGTCACCCATTCCTTCTCTCCAGAGATGCTGCCTGTCCCGCTGAGTTACTCCAGCATTTTGTGGCTATCTTCGATTTAAACCAGCATCTGCAGTTCCTTCCCACACTTTTATTTTATCTCCCATCAGCTTTGAATTAATTGTATTGTCGCTAAAACCCACCAATGCAGCGGCTTCGCCATGCTGACCAACATGCCCGACGTACACTAGCATGAGTACAACCCCCTTGGCCCAAACCCGCCATGCCACTTGTCAAACTGTGGAACTATCCTAGATTGAGAGATATTGGCAGATATGTAGTTTATCTACAGTTTCCACAGCCACTCTATGTTAAAGCCTAAATGCAGAGGTCAGAAGGCCACTGGGAGATGCCAGTTTTTAATCCCAATTAAATGGTTACAGGGTTTTCATCCAATGTACAAAATTTGTTTGCTAAATCTGCTCACTGATTTTTTTTTAAACCATAATCCTAAAAAGAGAATGAAGACCGTTTCATTTTTAAGTGGTTTTATTAAAAAAAAAACTGAATTGTACAATGAACTATTCGTAACCCTGTTCTACCAACCGAGGGTAATGATCGACTGCAAAACCAGAAACCACCCTCTGGCATTGTTTATGGAAGAGATTCATTCTTTTGTTGGTCCTGGAGTCCTCGCGTGCTTCAAAAATAAACATGCCACTCGTCATTAGAGAAAAATAGATAGCATGTTCAAAACAGGTTGAATGTAGTGGCCAGAAAATAAAAAGATATCTAACTCTTCTTCACCCAGAGAGTGGTGAATCTGTGGAATTCTCTGCCACAGAAGGCAGTGGAGACCAATTCACTGGATGTTTTCAAGTTAGATTTAGCTAACGGAATCAAGGGATATGGGGAAAAAAGCAGGAACGGGGTACTGATTTTAGATGATCCGCCATGATCATATTGAATGCGGTGCTGGTTTGAAGGGCCAAATGGTCTACTCCTGCACCCATTTTTCTATGTTTCCACTCTGAACATTGACCGAACGTTGGTAAGGTTCAGAGATGAAAGATATCACTGGGTTCATCAGTGTTTGGCAGGAAGGTGGAGGTGAGTTACTTGACAAGGGTGAAGGGCAGACTGGTGTTTATCTCTGACCAGAACAGTGGTGGTTCTCTAAGCTTTCACTCCGTCTGACTTGGAATTTGTAGAGAATGTCCCAACCAACCAACGGCTAAACTGTGTGAAACTCAGCAGTTGGGAGCTGCTTCTGTGCAGCAAGGAGGTGGGATAATGAAAGCTCATCGCCGCCAGGGTCAGGAGGGCAGTTTGTGTGTGATGGTTCACAACAAACGGACTGTGGCAAGGACCCGCTGCACCCTTCATGATTCCTTGTTCAGGAACCTCTTGCAATTGATAAAAAATCACACTAAAACGTGAAGTGAAATCAATGGAGATTAAGTAAACAGATCTACACGCACACACGGACAGGTGCACGCACACAGACTCACACATGCACACAGACTCGCGTGTGCACAGACAGAATCACATGTGTGCATGCGTGCGCACACACACACACACTGCGGATCAAGCCTATCACAGCTCCGGTGTACAACAGGGTCACGAGCTCTCCTGATGATCCAGTCGCCTCAGTTCTTCTTGGACTTGGCAGTGTCGTACTTCCTCTTGCTCGAGTACCAGAGCAGCAGAGGGATGCCGATAGACGGAAGGGTCATCACTCCAAAGGCCGCCCAATCCAACTGCAGAGAAAGTTTCACCATCAATCAGATCTCATCACAGAACCTCGGAAGTTTTGGAATAAATACACAGGAGCAGAATTAGGCCATTCAGTCCATCGGAAGCATGTGGAAGATTTGGAGAGGTTGCATAGGTTTACCGTAATGGTGCCTGGATTTGAGGATTTCAGCTACAGGGAGAGGTTGGATAGACATGGATTGTTTTCTCTGGAACGTCTCAGGTTGAGGCGAGACTTGATTGATTTGTACGTAAATGAGGAGAGGCAGATACGGTAGACAGCCAGAACCTTTTTGTCAACATGAGAGGACATTGTTATAGGGTGAGGGGGGGAATTTTAATAGAAATGTGCAGGGCAAGTACTTTTCTTACATCGAGAGCAGTGGGGACCTGAAACTGGTGTTGGGAGGTAAAGATAGCTCAGCCATGATTGTATGGCAGAGTAGACGATGGGCCGAAAGGAGCCAGCCGGAGGGGGGAGCGCGGAGAACAGACACTCACGTAATGAGGAGAGAAGCGACGATCAAACTCTCGCTGGGCCAAGATGCCGCCCTGTCCAGGGGCGCTGGTGTACCCCACCTACAGACAAAGACACCCAGACATTAATGCAAACATCTAAGCTACAATCCACCTCAGTGGTGACTCTCAGACTATCCTTGATCAGACTTTGCTGGCTTTACCTTGCACTAAACGTTATTCCCTCATCATGTATCTATACACTGTGGACAGCTGTATTGTGATCATATATTGTCTTTCCGCTGACTGGATAGCGCCCAACAAAAGCTTTTCACTGTACCTCGGTATACGTGACAATAAACTGAACTGGCTGGAGAGTAACTTTTCCCCTTCACCTTGAACCTATGACCACTGGTCCTCGATTCCCCTACTCTGGGCAAGAGACTCTGTGCATCCACCCAGTTTATTCCTCTTACAGTAATTACTGAAGGAGAGGCCTGACTTACCACCACGGGCCCCCCTTCCTGGGCCAGGTACGAGACGGTGGCAGAGGTGAAGTTGAAGTATCCGGCCTTCAGTGGTCGCAGTACCACAGTGTGGGTGACGTTACTGGCCCTGCAGCGAGTGGGTCAAGGAATCAGACACAGAGGAGGGACATAGCAGAAGCAAACAAGGGCCCCGTATCTGGGGAAGGATGTGCTGGCTCTGGAGAGGGCCCAGTGGCGGAGGCTTACAAGAATGATCCCAGGAATGAGTGGGCTTACATACAAGTGTTTCGGCACTGGGCCTGAACTCACTGGAGTTTAGAACAATGAGAGGGGACCTCATTGAAATGTACAGAACAGTGAAAGGCCTGGATAGAGTGGATGTGGAGAGGATGCTTCCACTATTGGGAAAGTCTAGGACCAGGGGTCACAGCCTCAGAATATAAGGATGTACCATTAGAAATAAATGTGGAGGAATTTCTTTAGTCAGAGGGTGGTGAATCTGTGGAATTCATTGCCACAGATGGGGGTGGAGGCCAAATCAATGGGTATTTTTAAGGTGTAGGTTTACAGATTCTTGATTGCTAAGGGTGTCAAGTGTGGGGAAAAGGCAGGAGAATAACCATATGACAATTACAGCACAGAAACAGGCCCTCTCGGCCCTTCCAGTCCGTGCCGACCATTTATTTTCCCCTAGTCCCATCTACCTGCACTCAGACCATACCCCTCCATTCCCGTCCCGTCAATATACCTATCCACTTTACTTTTAAATGTTAAAATCGATCCTGCCTCCACCACAGAATGAGGTTGGGAGGGAGAGATAGATCAGCCTTGATTGAATGGTGGAGTAGACTTGATGGGCCGAATGGCTTAATTCTGCTCCTGTCACTTATGAACCTGGGAAGGAACACGAGTGAGCTGGGAGTAGATTCCAACGAAGGTTGTGACAAGGATACGGAGCGATCCGGTCCCACTTCACGGTCAGCATTCCCGACACAATTCCAAAGTCCTC
>CAUPSL010000179.1:0-54121 GCA_963514005.1 Raja brachyura
TCCCAGCTGAGCGGGTTTGTGATCCGGTTCCAACAGTCCCTGGACGATGAGTGGAGAACAAACTCTTCAGCTCATTGTCGCGTGAAACACGCTACGCTGGTCAATTGTTCGTCTTCATCCCGCACCCGAGAAATCAGCCCGAGATTAGCCGAGATCCTTCTTCCCATTAGAACTGCCCCCTCCATCGACTCTTTTAAGTCGTGAGTTCGAACTCATCTTTACTCTCAAGCCTTTCTTGATGTCCTCCGAGGGAGGGCTATATATGTGTGTATTTATGTATGTACTTCATCTATGAACCACTGTTGTATAACGTTAGTACCTCCACCAATGTAAAGCACTTTGGTCAACGAGAGTTGTTTTTTAAATGTGCTATAGAAATAAAAGTGACTCGACTTGCCCAAAACTAAAACAACCCACGAAGAGAGACGTGTTCTCCGATTCATCGGAACAGTTCATGTATGTGGCTTTAGCTGGTATCAGACGTAAACACGGAGGGAGAAAGGAACCGCGATAGACTCACGTTAATGAGAACATGAAAAATAGCTGGCAGTAGATTGCTGTTCGCTTAAATTGTATCCATGTTGAAATACTCCCTCACGCGGGATGAGACAACTGAACTGGCCTCTGGAGAGGAGAGTTCTGTCAGCAGTCTTTACATAATAAATAACCATAGTGAGCAACAGCGGGCAGGAGAACGACAGACTTTTCCAGCATTGCCGCAGACAGAATTACTGCAGGTTATATTCAAATCTTATCCATGTTACCGAATCACTATCTGCAGAAAGGATTAACAGGAAATAAAACAACTTTATTCACAGTATATAGTAGTAGATTGTCAAACCGGGTGGGCTTGGTTTCAGCAGCAAGAACGCTCCCTGTTCTGAGGAATGTGAGGATTGGAATCCACGCTGTCGACAGGCAGCAACTTGCACACAGATACTGAGCGCAGCAGCTCATAGAAAGAACTACAGCTGCTCCTCGCAAATCAATATTCACCTGACTAGCTGGAATGAGGGTAGATCAGGGGTGGGGAACCTTTTCATGTTGGAATGCTGCATTAAGTTAGCTGTGATCCAATAAGGCCGCATCCCAGAAACGTCAATTAGAAATACTTCAAAATGTACATTATTTTGTAAAAATCTAACTTCAAGAAAATGAAAACAGTTTGTTAATTCTAAAGTTAACTAATCTTATAATGACTTTGTTGTGACTGCTTTTTGTGGGAAAGCATTTGAATGTTTGGTTGCAACATGGAGGTAGGCAGTTTCAGCTGATCTTCTAGATGGGTATCCATCATTTGTGACCTTAAGGGCATCTTGATTTGGGTTAGACAGAAGAATGTAGATTCGCAGCAATAAGTGGTTGAAAAGCAAGAAAGCATTTTTCATGCATGTTGCCGGAGGCGTGGGTATTCTATTGCATTTTTCCATATTTCAATCCGATCTTTCAGCATCAAATAAGGACTTTAAAATGTAATCTTCTGAGAGCTCAGTTAATTCCATCTGTAGTTCTGTAGCAGTCTTGGAGACAACAACTAGGTGAGGTTGAAATGCTAGTTTCAGTGTGATGTCATGATTCTCAAAGTCAGTGAAGCTTTCATTGTATTCGTTAATTAATAAGACTATAACAGCTGCGTATTCTTCAAATGATTCGCATGAATCCTCCTGCTCATCAATGACCTTCGCTAACTGGGCAAAATGTTCATCCAAAATTTCATTTTGAAGAGGTGTTTTGAAAAAAGATAGCTTTTTTTGAAATGCTTGGATTTTTTGCCTCATATCATATGTAGACTTAGTTGTACCTTCCAAAGAAACATTCAAGTCATTTTGCTTTGATGATATCACTCAGAATTATTGAAATCTTCTTTCAATAATTCATTGGTGATTCTGTACTTCTCGCAAAGATAAACATTTTGCTAACACCTGTCCCTGCGATAGCCAACGCATTTTACAATCCACACTGAATGCCTCATCATCCAACTTTAACATATAACAAAACTGACGATGCCCTGTTGCATTTGCACAAATATAGTTAACAATACTTGTAACTTGTTGCAAAGTGTCACTTAAAAGAGAAGATTTAGCACAGAGATTTTGCTGATGTAAGATACAATGAAAAGAGAGCATCTGGATCTGATTGTACCTTTTTTATCTGCAAGAAACCCTTCACGCTTTCCTGTCATGGAAGGTGCACCGTCTGTACATAGACCGTCTGTACATAAATTAACCAAATTTCTCACAGAGGGTGGTGAGTCTGTGGAATTCTCTGCCTCAGAGGACGGTGGAGGACGGTTCTCTGGATACTTTCAAGAGAGAGCTAGGTAGGGCTCTTAAAAATAGCGGAGTCAGGGGATATGGGGAGAAGGCAGGAACGGGGTACTGATTGGGGATGATCAGCCATGATCACATTGAATGGCGGTGCTGGCTCGAAGGGCCGAATGGCCTCCTCCTGCACCTGTTGTCTATTGTCTATTGTCAAATCCAGTCCAACTTCACAAAATTTATCTTGAAAGTTGATGAAGAAATCTATTCCTCGTGTTCTACCCGTTAGAGTGCCCAAAGCGAGTAACTTCGGAGCAAAGAAAATCTTCTGTCATGGCCCGAATGAAGTATAAACCCTGTGCCGAGTCAGTAGTATCAGTTGATTCATCCAAAGCGATTGATTAATATATATTTTAATTTTGGAGTATTACGTGAAGTTGTTCCGTTATGTCGAGGGCTAATTCATGCTGCTGATCTCCTTGAAAGAGGCAGTTGTTTGTACTTTGAAACCTTATCGGGGTCTCCGCATCCTACAACGTCGACAATGCATTCTTTTACGATTTCTACGCCTAAATGGCTTCCTTTTATGAATAATTATTAAAAATACAGTTGATTGCTGTTGTTCAGCATGGAGGGTGTGGGTAATTGGGTGTGAAGTGGTGATTGGAGAGGGGTGGGTGGGAAAGGGTCCAGTCTTTTCAGACTGGAGTCTTGCTTTAAGTAGGTGTGAATAGACCACAGGTGCAGGAGTAAGCCATTCGGCCCTTTGAGCCAGCACTGCCATTCACTGTGATCATGGCTGATCATCCCCAATCGGTTCCCCGTTCCTGCCTTCTCCCCATATCCCCTGACTCCACTATTTTTAAGAGCCCTATCTAACTCTCTCTTGAACCAAGTCAAGATGGTCCTTGTTGGACTGCAACTGTCCTCACAAAAGCTGACATATGATGATGCAGTGTCCATATACTCATCGAGGCTTCTGGTTGCTTCCATGAACACATTCCAATCCGTGCAGTCAAAGCAGGATTGTAGGTTCTCAATGCCCTCGCTTGTCCACCTTGTCATTGTTCTGACCACAGGCTAAGCAGCTTTTAGTTTCTGCCTGTAGGTCGGAATAAGGTGAACTAGACAATGACCAGAGAGACCCAGACGCGCCCGGGGAATAGAACGATATGCGTTCTTGATTGGCGTATAACAGTGAGCGAGTGTTCTCTCCCCTCTGGTGGGGCAGGTTACATGAAGTCTGTATTTGGGAAGGTCACGGCTGAGGTTAGCTTTGGTAAAGTCTCCCAAAACAATGACCATTGAGTCCGGGAAGTCACTGTCTACCCTCATTACCTGGTCAGCGAGTTGCGTTTGTGCCTCACGTACGCAGGCATGGGGGGGATGTAAACTCCAGTGGGAATAAAGGAGGGAAATTCCCTCGGAGAGTAGAAGGGTTTGCAGTTTATACTAAAGAATAGTAAGATTAAGCGAGAACTTACCAGTTTGAAGTTTGATCTTTATTTTATGAGGAGTTGCGATGCGGGATTTCGTGAAGAACCCGCCAGCACACATGCGCGACATACTTCAAAGCAGCAGTGTGGAATCACAGAACCAACAAACAAAGAAATGACTTGTTATAGTAAGATTGAAGAGACTCTAATTACCAGTTGACTTTATGATCGAGCGTTGGGAGCGGAGGGCACGAAATCCCTCATCGCAACTCCTCATAAAATAAAGATCAAACTTCAAACTGGTAAGTTCTCGTTTAATCTTACTATTTCATTTCGGAGTCACGTGAGTGCCTTCGTGAAGACTTCAAAGCTCTGTGATTTCATGCCCTGGACAATGTCCATGCTGTCACACACGCCACTGTAAGGATGGATAGGAGTAATCAAATTTTCAGGCTGCTTGTACTGAAAAATAATAATATTTATTAATAACAATAAAAGAAAGAACCCCTCACTGGGGAGTAGTCGTATGTTCTCGACCTGCATTCAGCACGGCCTCTGCGAACATTCCAGGAGCGGTAACAGGTTTGTTATAAAACCGTTGAAAGTTGGCTTCACTGGCCCATCCCGCTGTGGCAAGAATATGGTCCATGGGCACCTCCATGATCTTTGCCGCCGACGTTGATGCAGCCCTGGTGGAATGGGATTTAAAGACATTAGTGTCAATACCTGCTTTGTTCAAGACGATCCTGAGCCATCTGGAGATCGTCTGTACCGTCACTCTATGGTGAGGTTATTTGTGGCTGATTAGCAGGTATTTCTCCATTCCCCTTAATTTCCGCGTCACTCTTATATAGTGGTGTATATGGGTGGCTAAACATAGCCTAGCATCAGCGGGGTATGCTGGAAACACCAGCTGCAGCCCTGTGAATCCAGGTCTATGCTGCTTAAGTAATTCATCAACAAAGAAAATAACCTTCTCCGGGGTAGAGATCATTCTGTCAATCTTGACCTTGTGAAGTGTCTGTACCCTTTGTGCTGAAGTAAGTGCCAATAACATCACCAGCTTCAGGGTGAGTTTGTCCAATTCAAGCCCAGCCATGGGCGACCACGTCCTGAGTAGGGTTAGTACTTTCCCAATGTCCCAGGTGACGTTGTAACGGGGTCTTGGCGGATTGGAATTAAATATTCCCCGCATCAGTTTGGACACCAGTTTATTGGATCCTACCTCAATATCGAGGTAGAATGATAGCGCACTCCTGGCGCTACTGATGGCACTGTAGCTGAGGTGTTCGTCATGATGCAACCCCGCAAGGAATTCCAGCACATCTGTGATTGAAACGGAGTCATATGCAATGTCCAAGCGGCCGCAGTAGGTTTCCCATTTCCTGGTATGCGATAGATATTGCCGTCTTGTGGACCCCCTGCATGATGCTCCAATTGTATCCATTGTCCTTGATGAGAGACCATACTGCAGTAATGGTCTGTTCAGAACCTGCAAGCCAATAATTTCAGGTGACTATGGCAGGGATGTAGTTCCACTGTAACAGGGTTCGTTACCAATGGAGGGCAACCCTCTAAGAGGACCCATGGTTGACTGATCATTCCAAGGACCACCGGATACCATGGCTGAGTAGGCCAGTCGGGTATGATAAGAATGCCTTTAGCAGCATCTAGCTGGATTTTCCGCAATACCCGACTGATGAGGCAAAATGGAGGAAATGCATAGAAAAACCATTTCCCCCAGTCTAGCGAGAAAGCGTCCATCGCCATTGCCCCAGGATCTTGTTCCCATGATACGTATGTTGGTACCTGATGGTTCAACCGTGACGCAAAAAGGTCAATATCCGGTTTACCAAATTTGGCTGTAATTTTGGCGAGTATTTGGGGATTTAACATCCACTCGATGTTTCATTAAATTTCCGTGACCTGGTGTACGCCACTGTATTGAGCTTACCTGGTAAATAGGTAGCTGAAATCCAAATATTCCGTTGTATGCACCAGAGCCAAATTATATTAGCCAATTCATCACATGAAATTGACCTGGTACCGCCCATATGATTTAGATATGCCACCGCAGTGGTATTGTCTATTTGGAGACGGACATGAGTGTCAGTAAAGTTTGAACAATAAGCTCCAAGTCCGTGGAATGCTCCTAGCATCTCCAAATAATTTATCCCTTGTGATAACAACAGGGTAGATTCAAGGGTGTCCCATCTGCCTCCGCAACTAGTGTAGTTGTCCGTAGCTCCCCAGCCATGGGAGCTTGCGTCTGTTTGTAAGTATACCACTGGACGAGGCACAATGATGGGTTTAAATGAGTTATGGATATTATCAATCCACCATTGTAACTTAATTTTTGCCTTAAGTGGCAGCTGCATAGGTCTATCAAAATGTCCAGCATTCAATTTTAACGCTGAAATCTTGGATCTTTGTAAATTTTGATAATGTAAAGGTCCGAATTGAGCAGCTGGAAAAACTGCTACGATTTTCCCAATTACCTTAGCAGTTTGGCTGATTGATGGTATACTGGTGCAGACCAGGTTCTTGCATGCTTGAATGATATCCCCAACTTTGTTAGTTGGAATGGTGGCAATCATGCGATTGGAATCCACCGTGAATCCCAGATAGTCCATGATTTGTGAAGGACAGAACTTTGATTTATCTGGATGGATAATAAATCCCATTTTTTGAAAAATTTCCACAGTGGCTGAAACTGCCAATTTTGCTGATTCCAGTGTATACCCAATGATTAGGATATCATCCAGATAAGCCATGACCGTACGATTTTGCCTCCTCAGTGTTGCCAGCACTGGCTTGAGTAATTTGGTAAACAGTCTGGGGGCTGTGGTAAGCCCATTGGGCAAAGCTTTGTATTGCCAAAGTTGATCCATCCAAGTAAACTTCAAGAACTTCCTGTGATGCTTCTGAATCGATACTGAATAGTATGCATCTTTTAAATCAATGCATGCCGTGAAGCAGCCCTCAGAAATCACAGATTTGGCTGTTTCGAACGTGTCCATTTTGAAATGGGTATATTTTACAAAAGTATTCAAATGGGTTAGATCTATAATAACCCGACATGCACCATCTTTCTTGGTTTTTGTGAATATGTTAGATACAAATTCAATTGGTTCGTGTATAGTTCTTTCTATCACGCCTTTTTCTTGTAGTCTCAAGATTTCAGCATAGCCTACTGCTGTTTCCTTCCTGGAAAGTGCAAACTTGCGATTCGGCATATGCTGAGGTAGAGGAATTTGACCATTTATGAACTCAATCTCATGGCCTTGAATACTTTGTAAAATAAATTCATCTGAGGTGATGGTCTCCCATGCCCCCTTAAAACCCCGTAGTCTACCCCCAACGTGTGAGGTTAGACATGCAAGTGCATGAAATCCAGACCGCCTTACCTTCATGGTTATCGGCGGTCCCTGACATGTTTGGTGGGACGTGGAGGTGCTGGGTTGCGCTGTTGATGCGGAAACCGCGTCTTCCATGCTGGCCGCTGAGGGCCTTGCCCTGAAAAAGGCCTGGGCTGTTGAGACTGTTGGTATTGAGGAGGCGCCGGAACGTAGGTCCTTGCTGGCCTTTCGGTTTGACCTCGTGGCCTGAAAAATGATGTTTTCTTGGCCGTTTGTCTGGTCAAGGTGTGTGACCTCATAAGACCCACTGTCTTGGCATGGTCATCTAAATCCTTGACCTGCTTCGGGAGGTCTTCTCCGAATAGCTGTCTGGGTGGTGGTGTTGGGGGTGCTCTGCATAGCCCCGCAAATTTGGGGTTCAATGTAGGCTTGATGATGCTTTTCCGAAAAGCATTAATCTCATATTGCGTGTTGCAAAGTAGTGCCAGAGCATCCTCCTGTTCGGTGTTCAAGTCCACACCATCCACCGACCTCGCAAACGCGGTAATCCCAGATGTGAGTAGTTTCAGGATTCTTTGCAACTTCACTTCCTGTGCTCTAATGCCCGGGCTAATATTGCCCCAAATAGGCATGTTCACAATAGGCACATTGAGCGAGTTACAATTACCCGGTGCCTTGTGTCTGTCCATTGCCTCCTGTAGCTGATGGTTGGTGAGGAAATCAATGGTAGCGGCCAGTTTGGTATTGAGGGGTTGTCCCGATGATTCGGGTAACGCAAACTTGGCTGCCACGTCCAGGAGTTCTTCCTGTGGGACCTCAGGTGCTACTGGTGCGTGTACCAAGATCTCCTCTTCTTCTGGCTGCCTCATGCTATCCATTGATAATGGGGATATGTCCATGAGTCCCCTGGAACTACGTGTTTCCCGCCTTTGATTTTGCAGGATTTGTTCCATAATCCTCTCCATCCGATCAATGCGCCCTTCATCGTGCGTGAATGCGCGGTCAGAGTCCTCATGCCCGAAGGAACTCCTGAGGCTCCTATCATCGGCCCGTACCTCATCGAGGTAATGTCGGTGCCGTGACGAAAAGTCGCTACCAGCCGGCTCAGCGAAACTGAACGACTCCCGCGCGGATCTGCTCATACGCCTCCTTTTGACTGAGCTAGGCCCGGCTGCCTCTGAGGGCATATGCGGTGTGAAGTCGGCACCCAACGCCGCAGCGTGGTGACCCGACATCCGCGAGGGCTTGCCGACTGTCCTTTTCCTGGACTCAGACGGCGTACGGTCCCGTCCCGCCCCCAGCGGGGGAAGCGGTGACCGTGGCGAGACTCCACCTGTGTGACTCCTCCTGGTCCAACTAGGTGGTGAGTCTACACTGGCCCACCCTGGTCTGCCAGTGGACTCGGGTCTCGCTAATTCACCAGTCCGCAATCTTGCGGCCTCTGGTGAAACCTCTGCCCGAAATGGGCTAGGTTGTCGAGGTCTATCCCTGGCTCTTCCACGAGGGCTCAGGGAGAAGGGCCGTGCAGCAGCACGTGAAACACGTTTGCTCGCATCAGCCAACGATCCTGTTGGCGATAATGAAATGGAGTCAGGGTCTACCTGCTCCGGCGCCGTACCGACTTCCTGTTCTGCGGGAACCCCGCTTGCGCTCAGCTGTGTTGGTGATTCGGGTCCTGTGACTACAGGGCTCCCCGATTTACGCGCCTTTTTCCCGGCCCGTCTAGCGGGTGCTGTCGTAGTAGAGAGCTCCGGGATAGGTGGCCGGCGACTCGTTACGGACGTCCTGCGGCCCGTACTCCTCTTATCCATGTCCCTGTTGGAGAGAAAAAATACTCAAACAGCAGGAACAACCAACTCAAGGTTGTCTGTACTTACCTGAGTGGCCCTTATGAAGGGCTGGTGGTGAGCCGCGCTCCACCTCCAGCCGTCGACTGCAAATGCGAGCGACGATATGTCGCGCATGCGTGCTGGCGGGTTCTTCACAAAGTCACTCACGTGACTCCGAAATGAAATACCGTGTTTGTAGCAAAGTGGGAACATTGCAAAGTGGTTTGGGAGTCACCATTCAATTATGATCATATACTCCGTCAGTTAATAATGTATCCAAAGTGGATGCAGATTTCACTTCATTGTTCCACTTCTGAAGCCTCCGATAATTAAATTATTTTACCACTTCCTCATAGTAAGTTCCTGCTCCAGCCTAAAACCTGGATCCCTCTAACATAACGTAAAGCAGACAAATAATGAAGAGTTTGAAAAGCTCCGTGAGTAATTGGCAGAGGAATTAAACTATCACTTTCTGTCTGTTTTCAGGCAAAAGGGTGCAATCATCTTCCAGTTCTCTTGAGGAAATAATGTTTAGAATAGAAAAGCGGGAATTAGTTAGTGCGTTGTATTTGGACTTTCAGATGGTTTATCGGACATTGTGTGAGCCCAGATAGTCTCTGACCTTGGGAAGACGGGCTCATTGGATCAGATATTGTGTGTGTTGGTTCACCAGGCAACGTTTTCCTTTGCATTCAATTGTTGCTTGACGGATGTCTTAATATTGTTCATTCCAGAACCATAGAAGTTTGGAACGCTTGGCATCATCATGGCTGAAGGTGGCGATTGGGGAGGAGATGCAGTGACATCTACATCAAAGAAGCAGAAAGGTTCGCAGAGCCGTCTGTAAAATATAAATGTTGTCCTGACAATGGGCGTGGAGTTGTTGCAAATACTGAGGTTAACAAACGATGTGGAAATAGGGAAGGGGATGAGCACAGACGATTTACATCGGCAGGGACCGCACAGTCACATGTGGACGGATGCAGGAACTTTGTGCTAAATCGCTGCAATTTGGTTGATGTTATCACAAAAGTGAAGTTGTGGCGTCAGCCACTTAAGCTCGAACCCTCGTCAGGAGAGGGCGGGCACACGACGTCATGGGCAGAGGGAGTGTCCTGGTACATAAGCTCTCTCACCACGAGACCCACCAGGAGTTTACCGGTAGCTGAGCCCGAGGGAACAACCTCGCTCAGCTACAACAACCCTACATATAGTTAGCGCACCCACTATATGTGTGACAACAGAATAAAGAACCACTTGCACCAACCTGATGTCTATTCTTTATTCGCCACGTATGGTGCCGCTACATTGGTGACCCCCGACTGTCCAAATTTAAATTTGGGCTCACCTGAAGAAGCAGCCTCAGGAGACCTGATGTCTGCAGCCGGCTGCCCAGCCCTGCAGAACTACGCTGCCGTCAACCAGGCCCTGCAGTGAGGTATGTCGCCGCCTACCCACCAGCTGCTGCAAGAGCTGCGAGCATTGCAGCCTCCTGCCCACGGCAGCCCCGACACACGCCCGACGGCCCTGGGAGCAGAGTGAGTACCTGCCACTCTCCCGCTCCCGACAACGGACCCCGGCTCCGGGCCTTGCACCGGAATGCAACTGACCGGGGACACTGCTCCAGGCCTCACTGGGTCTCCAGGCCCCAGCACCGCTCCAGGCCTCACTGGGTCTCCAGGCCCCAGCACCGCTCCAGGCCTCACTGGGTCTCCAGGCCCAGCACCGCTCCAGGCCTCACCACGTCTCCAGCCCCTGCACCGGACCCGGCTCCCGGCCTCACCGCGTCCCCAGGCCCTGCACCACGCCTGGCCCCGCCGACCGCTGCACCTGTAAAAGTGGGCTTACCTGAGGCGGCCGCCGAAGCCGCCCTTCAGCTCCTCGCCGTCCTCCAGTCACCAGGTGATTCCTCTTCACCCGGCCGGCAAAATGGCCGCCGCGCCATCTTGAAACGGGCGGCTGTCGACTACAAACATGGCCGCAGCCGGCCGGAAGTGCACTACGAACTTACCTGGCCGCCGTCTACAGCGCCACCTTCTGGCCGGATGCCGTCCCTGCAGCTTCACTGCCAGCAACAGCGCCACCGTCAGTTCGGCTGCTGTCCCTGCAACCTCATCGTCATCCACAGCGCCACCTTCCGGCCGGATGCCGTCACTGCAGCCTCACCACTGTCCACAGCGCCACCTTCCAGCTGGATGTTGTGGCTGCACGATGAACAATGGACAATTTGAAATTTAGACACTGGACACTAATTGTTTTTTTTCACTGTTCATGTTTGTGTGCACTGCAATTGGTTTGTATATTGTATTTGCTTTACCCCCCATCGTTTTTGGGGGCCGTGTGTCACAGGACACTCTCCCTTAGCTGGTCAAGGAGATGCAACCGTGTCTCTTCAGTCTCGTCGCACCCCTCGGTACATCGGGATCTCACACGCAGAGCGTCAACTGCGCCCGTGTAGAGCACCGTCCCGACCCACGCCCGGGGTGTCCCAGACCTCTTCTGTCCGGCGGCTTCTACATCCGTCTCCTCGCACCCCTCGGTACATCGGGATCGCCCACGCAGAGCGTCAACTGCGCCCGTGGAGCCCTCCGTCCCGACCCACGCCCGGGGTGTCCCAGACCTCTTCTGTCCGGCGGCTTCTGCATCGGTCTCCTCGCACCCCTCGGTACATCGGGATCGCCCACGCAGAGCGTCAACTGCGCCCGTGGAGCCCTCCGTCCCGACCCACGTCCGGGTGTCCCAGACCTACATGCAGGAGCCTCCATTGACCAAGCTATTCCTTCCTCCTGTTCTGGGGGGGGGGGTCCTGTGGCGTCAGCCACTTAAGCTCGAACCCTCGTCAGGAGAGGGCGGGCACACGACGTCATGGGCAGAGGGAGTGTCCTGGTACATAAGCTCTCTCACCACGAGACCCACCAGGAGTTTACCGGTAGCTGAGCCCGAGGGAACAACCTCGCTCAGCTACAACAACCCTACATATAGTTAACGCACCCACTATATGTGTGACAACAGAATAAAGAACCACTTGCACCAACCTGATGTCTATTCTTTATTCGCCACGTATGGTGCCGCTACAAAGTCAGAATATCAATGCCCAGAATCATGGGCCATACTGCGTAGAAATGGGCCTTTGACCCACGATGGGCCTGCCAGCTGCCAATCCCTCTACACTCTCACCAACGTCTGCAGATGTGCCGTAGTAAGCATTTATCAAGATGCATGACAGCATGGTTTTGTAAGAAGGAACTGCAGATGTTGGTTTAAACCGAAGGCAGCCACACAAAGTTGGAGTAACTCAGTGGGACAGAAGTGTGGCGACCCAAAACGTCACCAATTCCTTCTCTCCAGAGATACTGCCTGACCCGCTGAGGTACTCCAGCTTTTTGTGTCTATCCGGGATGGTGGGACTATCATATGCTGAGAGAATGGAGCAGCTGGGCTTGTACACTCTGGAGTTTAGAAGGATGTTTCATTGAAACATATAAGATGTTAAGGGTTTGGACACGCTAAAGGCAGGAAACATGTTCCCGATATTGGGGGAGTCCAGAACCAGGGGCCACACTTTAAGAATAAGGAGTAAGCCATTTAGAACGGAGACGAGGAAACACTTTTTCTCACAGAGAGTTGTGAGTCTGTGGAATTCTCTGCCTCAGATGGTGATGGAGGCCGGTTCTCTGGATACTTTCAAGAGAGAGCTATATAGAGCTCTTAAAGATAGCGGAGTCAGGGGATCTGGGGAGAAGGAAGGAACGGGGTACTGATTGGGGATGATCAGCCATGATCACATTGAATGGCGGTGCTGGCTCAAAGTGCCGAATGGCCTCCTCCTGCAACTATTGTCTATAAGACTGGAGGATTGTGAATGTTGCGCCACTAGGGGTCAATGTTGAGCCCACTGCTGTCTCAACTGAAGACATGAATTCAGTGGGGATGTTCGGGTATGATTAGTAAGTTTGGATGTAAGTTTGTGAAGTCAAACCAGGATTGGCCCTTCACGTTGAACGGAAACGCCATGGTAATTGAAGCGGTCCAATAATAACATGTCATAGAGTGATACAGTGTGGATATGGGCCCTACGGCCCAACTTACCCACACTGGACAACGTGTCCCAGTTACACTAGTCCCACCTGCCCGTGTTTGGCTCCTATCCCTCCAAACCTCTCCTATCCATCGACCTGTCCAACTGTTTCTTAAACGTTGCGATAGTCCCTGCCTCAACTACCTTCTCTGGAAGCTTGCTCCATACACTCACCACCCTTTATGTGAAAAGGTTACCCCTCAGATTCCTATTAAATCTTATCCCCAAAAGACATTTGGACAGAGCGGTTTAGAGAGATTATGGTCAAACCGTGGACTGATGGGACTAGCTTTGATGGGGAATGTTGGTTGGGTTGGGCCGAAGGGCCTGTATTCTTGCTCTATTTCTAAGACGACCATTAACTTCCACTTGCCCCAGAATGTCAGCTCAGATTGCTGCCGGCTATTCCCAACCTGTGGTTTTCTCAATTTGAAATCGCTCCGTATCCTAGAATTAATGTTTCTTTCAGGTGGGAAATTAACTCAAGTGGGCAAGGTCCTCAAAAGACTTTGGCCTGGCACCTCATCAAAGAAAGATGGTGAGAACACAGGAACAACGACAGAAAAACAAAGTCGGATTGAGAGCGAAACGTCAATGGAATGTGAAGCTGCTGAAGAGGGAAGGGAACAATGTCAGTCTCGAGGGCAAGGAATAGGAGACGTGGTTCACGGCCCTGGAACTGACCCAAGTGGTGAAATCCACCATGACCCAGATTCACCAAGCAAGGGATCATCGAGTCTCATCCTAGGGGCAGGTGAGTGAAATGGGAGGGGAGTGGATGCTGCAGAATGGTGACGACTGTAGGGACAGGGAAGAGAAAAAACAAAGGGGTTTGGGCGAGGGGAAGCAGGAGAGAGGAATAGTGGTGGAGGAGTGTTCTACTGACGAGGATCGTGACCAATAGTATTCTGCAAGCGTACACAAAAGGCTGGAGAAACTCAGCGGGTGCAGCAGCATCTAAGGAGCGAAGGAGATAGGCTTTCTGCAAGGATCAGTTCTGGAACCTCTGCAATTTCTGATCATGTCCATGATTTGAACAAAAATGTAGGTGATGAGTTAGTACTTTTAAAAACAACAGAACTATTTGCAGAATTGTTGATCATGAGGAAAGCTGCCAAATGATCCACTAGAATACACATCAGTTGGAAATATGGTCTGAGTTCAGGCAGACAAAGACTGGATTGTTTTATCTGAGTAATGAAGGCTGAGTGGAGACCTAATAGTAGTATAGAATATAAGGGACACAGATGTTGTCAGTCTTGTTCCCAGGGTGGAGGCAAAGGGGTTCTGGTGAGAGAGGAATGTTTAAAGGGGACAGGCTGGACTAGTTTTTTAGCAGACTTTGGTCGGTTCCTGGAAGGTTCTGCCTGAGGAGTTGGTGGAAACACTATTTAGACTAACACATGATGATGCAGTCAGGGAACAGAGGGATCCAGTCCATGAGCAGGTGGATGGGATTAGTTCAAATTGGCATGATATTGTTGGTGTAGATATGGGGGATGGAAGGGCCAGTTCCCATGTTGCACTATTCTATGTTCCATGTATCATCTCCAGGTTTGTCTTCATTAATCCAAATCATAAAGTCATACTCGTACAGCAATGAAACAGCCTCCTCGGCCCACGATGCCCCATCTGTACTGGTCCCACCTGCCTGCATTTGGTCCATACCCTTCTAAACCTTCCTGATCGGAGAAGCAGTGTAAATATATTTTATATGTTGTGGTAGCTCCTGCCCCAACTACCTCCTCTGGTAGCTCGATCCATATGTCCAACACGCTCTGTGTGAAAATGGTCTCCGCCAGATTCCTAAGTCTTTCTCCTCTAACCATAAATCTATGTTCTCTGGTTCTTCATTCTCCTCCTCTGGGTGTAAGACACTATCCACTCCCCTCACAAACGTATCTACCTCAATAAGATCATCCCTCGTCCCCCTGCGCTCCACAGTATAAAGTCCTGGCATGCTCAACCTCTCCATGTAATTCAGGACCTGGAGTCCTGGCAACTTGCTCTTCAATCTTCTCCGCACCCTTTCCAGTTTGGTAACATCTTTCCTATAACAGGATGTCCAGAACTGAACACGATTCCCTAAACGTGACCTGGCCAAAGTCTTGTACTCCTGTTACATAACGTCCCGACTTCTACACTCAATATTGTGATTGATGAGCCAAGTCATTCACTGAGCTCCTGTCCTGCTTTGTCTTCCCCAAGTGCAACACCTTGAGCTTATCTGTATTAAACTCCATTCAACGTTCCTCAGCCCAACGGATGAAGACCCCTTTGCAACATGTGATAATCATGCCTTGTGTTCTCAACCACATATTTAATAGAAACCACAAACAGCAATGGGCCAGCAATGATCCCTTGGGAATATCACTAGTCACAGGCCTGCAGTCTGTAAAACAAACTTCCATCCTCACCCTCTGCTTCCTTTCATGGTCAATTCTCTATGCAATCAGCTAGCTCTCCCTGGATCACTTGCGATGAAACTTCCAAAGCAGCGTATCATGCGGAACATTCCAATTACCCTGAAGTCCATATATGTTAAATCCACGGCTTGTCCCATCAATCTTTCAAGTTACTCAGAAAATTCAATCACATTTGTGAGATATGATATCCGACACATAAAACTATGCTAACTATCCATAAACGGCCCTATCCATCACAATATAGATATGTCGTTCAATACCCCTCAATATCCTCCAGTAATTTGGGTACCACAGAGGTTAGGATCACTGCTCTGCACTTCCCATGGTTAACATTGCAGCCCCTCTTAAATGCAGGCACAGCATAACTTCTCATTTCCGTTTTCAGTTATTTTTTGTGAGCAACGTCCTCGATTGCCAGAGTAAAGGCCTTTCTGAGCCTCCGGTACAGAGAGTTGCACATTTTCTATCACCCTCTGGTCACAGCGGGGACTGTGATCCCAGGAGAAGTTGCAGCAGAATGATTGTAAGAGAAAGGATACTTTAAGTATTTCGTATCTGCAATATAGATTGCATTTTGTACATATTTGAATAATGAAATGAGAACTAACGAGTTGGGACTATTGAGTATATGAGTGGAAGTCTGACATTTACACAAATGCAGACATGAAGAGCAAGGTGGTCTACGGCTTTTAATTTCTGTTCATTTGCAGGGGTACACCTTGTTTGGATGTGATGTTTTCCACATCTCCGCTGCACTGTAATGCTGTTTGTTGCCTCACAAGGCAATGTCTTCCTTCACATTCAATTGTCACCTGATGGTTCTGTTAATATTGTGTATTTCAGAGCTACCGAGTTTGGGAACGTCTGTCAACATCATGGCTGAAGGTGGTAACTGGCGAGGTGATTCAGTTGCCTGTGCATCAAAGGAACAAAAAGGTTAGTGAGCCTTCTGTGACATGTATATGATGCCCTGACAGTGGGTGTTCACACGGAAGTGGGAATAGGGAAGGGTGTGAGCACGGAGAGTTGACATCTACAGGGGCAGCACCCCCACAGGTGGGCGGATGCAGGAATTGTCTGATAAACCAAAACTCCTTTTGGATACAAATGATCTGAGTTGCCTCCAAAGTTTTTGTTACATATTTATTTTATTAGAAGCAATTGTACAAGGAGAAAGTAATAGACATAATTATACAATTTTTGTACTGTTTCAATTTTAACATTTTATAAACTAATAACTAAATAGGAAAAAAGGGAAAGAAAGAAGAAAATAAATAGAAAAGAAAGAATTTTGAAAAAGGCACAAAACGAAGAGAGAAAAACCGCAGAACTAACGAAGAAGTGAAAGAAGCGGAGATATATCCCACGACCTACGCCCGCTCACCCCACCCTAGCGTCGGTTTTGAGTTTGTGTTCAACTATTATGTTGTTGAAGAAATTCAATAAAAAGACAATAGACAATAGGTGCAGGAGTAGAGGCCATTCGGCCGTTCGAGCCAGCACCGCCATTCAATGTGATCATGGCTGATCATCCCCAATCAGTACCCCGTTCCTGCCTTCTCCCCATATCCCCCGACTCCACTATTTTTAAGAGCCCTATCTAGCTCTCTCTTGAAAGCATCCAGAGAACCGGCCTCCACCGCCCTCTGAGGCAGAGAATTCCACAGACTCACCACTCACTGTGAGAAAAAGTGTTTTCCTTGTCTCAGTTCTAAATGGCTTACTTCTCATTCTTAAACTGTGGCCCCTGGTTCTGGACTCCCCCAACATCGGGAACACGTTTCCTGCCTCTAGCGTGTCCAAACCCTTAATAATCTTATATGTTTCAATAAGATATCCTCTCATGCTTTTAAACTGCAGAGTGTACAAGCCCAGCTGCACCATTCTCTCAGCATATGACAGTCCCGCCACACTATCTCTCCTTCACCACTAATCTCCATTATATTGTTTGCCGTGAAAAACATGTTTGCTCTCTCCATATAGAAGCTGAACAGCTCACTACTCTTGTCAAAAGTGCCAAGGTTTCCGATGTAGCCCGTGGACGCTGCCATCATGTCGTTCTCTTTTTTAAAAAAAATGGTCCGTTTACAAACCCCGAATTCCTGTCTGTTCTGGTGTAACATTTCACCTAAAACGTAGCTGTACAAAGACTATTCAGCTTGAGGAATTCGACAAAAAAAAATCAGTTTAAAATGTTATACACTCCCAAGGATGACGCCTTGCCGCGTAGACACAACATAGAGATAGCCTGACAAACTCGCGCCGATTTGTCCAGCTGCTGTTTTAAACTAGTCACCTGCATAGACGGATCTGCAGGCCTCTCATGTCCAGCTTGCAAACAACTGCGACACAACTCCGTATTTACTGTTTAAACTGTTAAACAATCCTGCGTGTTGCAAAACATTCCTGCACTGTATTTAAAGGATGAGTTCACAAACTCTATCCCATCCTCGACACCAATTTTGTTATATTTCGGACAACAGAATGAATAACAACTGACACACAGGCTGCCTGGATCACAAGAGAGATTTATTACCCAACATGCCCTACTTATATACAACACCAACTCATTAGCATAGACATGAATATGCATGAATACATTACAACACTAATCACCTCTGTTTACATGTGATCCGTATCCCACCCTATCCATGTGCCTACCTAAAGGCTGCTTAAATGGCATGATCATATTTGCCCCCAACACCAAGTTTGGCAGCAAATTCCAGGCATTACATTGTTTATCAATTCCGCCCTCAACCTCTCACGCTCCACAGAATGCAATCCAGGTTTGTCCAATCCCTTCTTGCAGCTAACACCCGTAATCCAGGGGACAATTTGGCCAACATCTTTGGCACCATTTTCAAAGTTGCATATCCTTACTTGGGATAATTGGGGGATCTGAACTGTACATAAATTCCAAACTGACAGTTCAGGGACAGGAAGTGTCCTTTTTGCCCGAGCCAGGCCCCAATGTGGAAAACGCCTGCAACAGCCACTGAGGAAAATATATGTTAATTCTATTAAATTATGAAGGATTGGAGTATTTTCAGAAAGACAGGTATTTTCGATATCAGATTGGAAGGCCAGGTGACGATTAATTCTGGTTTCCTGGGCTATTGCACAGTGGTGATGATGAGACATAGAAACATAAAAACATAGAAAATAGTTGCAGGAAGAGGCCATTGGGCCCTTCGAGCCAGCACCACCATTCAATGTGATCATGGCTGATTGTCCGCTATCAATAACCCGTGCCTGCCTTCTCCCCATATCCCTTGACTCCACTAGCCTCTGGAGCTCTATCTAACTCTCTCTTAAATCAATTCAGTGATTTGGCCGGGTAGTATAGACATTGTGATTCTTGGGCAGGAAGCCAACTGTTGCAACGATTTTAAAAGCCAAGCCAAGGCAAACAATTGGGCCGCAGCCACCTGACAACCAAAATCCATTTTGTGAACACAAACTCTTCAAAAAGGCAAGGCAAACAATTGGGCAGCAAGCAGCCACCTGACAACCAAAATTCATTTTGTGGACACAAACTTTAAAAAAAAGGTAAGGCAAACAATTGGGCAGCAAGCAGCCACCTGACAACCAAAATCCAATTTGTGAACGCAAACTCTTTAAAAAGGCAAGGCAAACAATTGGACAGCAAGCAGCCACCTGACAACCAAAATTCATTTATGAACACAAACTTTTTTAAAAGGCGAAGCAAACAATTGGGCAGCAAGGAGTCACCTGACAACCAAAATTCATGTTGTGAACACAATTTTTTTGAAAAAAAGGCGAGGGAAACAAATGGGCCGCAGCCACCTGACAACCAAAATCCATTTTGTGAACACAAACTCTGAAAATGCGAGGCAAATAATTGGGCAGCAAGCAGCCACCTGCCAACCAAAATCCATTTTGTGAACATAAACTCTTTAAAAAGGCGAGGCAAACAATTGGGCCGCAGCCACCTGACCACCAAAATCCATTTTGTGAACACAAACTCTTTAAAAAGGCGAGACAAACAATTGGGCCGCAGCCACCTGACCAACAAAATTCATTTTATGAACACAAACTTTTTTCTTTAAAAAGGTGAGGCAAACAATTGGGCAGCAAGCAACCACCTGCCAACCAAAATCTATTTTGTGAGCACAAACTCTTTAAAAAGGTTAACAGTTTGGCAGCAGCGACATCAAGGGGACTCACTGTGGAGTAGACGTCCGTTCAGTGTTATTCACAGCTCAGAGAGCCGTGACCCGCTCGCTTCCTGGGTCTGGCAGAGACTGAGTGAGGCACGACACTTCCGAGTTTTATAGTCCCTCCCCCCTGCCGCCAGCGGGGACAGCAGAGAGAACAGAGAGAATGGGGAATATTTAAAAAACATTAATATCTCTCTCATTTTGAATCAATGGGAAAATTCCTCCTAGCCAGGAAGGCGGAGGGGGTCTCTGAGCGAGGTGGCCAAAGGTGGCGGCGTTCTCTCAGAAATCGCAGCACAGTGGGCCAAAAGCGGTCAAGATCAGACTTTTAGTAATATAGATGTTTCTATAAGAGCCCCCTCATCCTTCTAAACTCCAGTGAATACAAGCCCAGTCTTTTCAATCTTTCCTCATATGACAGTCCCTCCATCCCAGGGATCAACGTCGTGAACCTACACTGCACTGCCTTAATCACAAGGATGTCCTTCCTCAAATTAGGAGACCAGAACTGTACACAATACTCCAGATGTGGTCTCACCAGAGCCCTGTACAACTGCAGAAGAACCTCTTTACTCCTATACTGAAACCCTCTTGTTATGAAGGCCAACATTCCATTAGCTTTCTTCACTGCCTGCTGTACCTGCACACCAACTTTTAGTAACCGGTGTACAAGGACACCCAGGTCTCGCTGCACCTCCCCCTTACCTAACCTAACCCCATTGAGATAATTATCTGCCCCCTTGTTTTTGCCGCCAAAGTGGATAACCTCACATTTATCTATATTATACTGCATCTGCCATGCATCTGCCCACTCACTCAACCTGTCCAGGTCCCCCTGCAACCTCCTAACATTCTCTTCACAGTTCACACTGCCACCCAGCTTTGTGTCATCCGCAAACTTGCTAGTGTTGCTCCTAATTCCCTCTTCCAAATCATTAATATATATGGTAAACAGTTGCGGCCCCAACACCGAGCCTTGCGGCACTCCACTCGCCACTACCTGCCATTCTGAAAAGGACCCGTTCATTCCTACTCTTTGCTTCCGGTCTGCCAACCAATTTTCTACCCATGTCAACACCCTACCCCCAATACCATGTGCTCTAATTTTAGTCACCAGTCTCCCGTGTGGGACCTTATCAAAGGCTTTCTGAAAGTCTAGATAGACTACATCCACTGGCACCCCTTCATCCATTTTACTTGTCACATCCTCAAACAATTCCAGAAGATTAGCCAAGCATGATTTCCCTTTCATAAATCCATGTTGACTTGGACTAATCCTTTTACTGCTTTCCAAATTCCCCATTATTACCTCTCTATTAATTGACTCCAGCATCTTTCCCCCCACTGGTCAGGCTAACTGGTCTGTAATTCCCCGTTTTCTCTCTCACTCCTTTCTTGAAATGCGGGATAACAGTAGCTAACCTCCAATCCACAAGAACTGATCCTGAATCTATTGACCATTGGAAAATGATCACCAATGCGTCCACTATTTCGAGAGCCACCTCCCTGAGGACCCTGGGATGCAGACCATCAGGCCCAGGGGATTTATCATCCTTCAGTCCCATTAGCCTACCCAATACTATTTCTCGTCTAATGAAAATTTATTTCAGTTCCTCTACCCCCTTAGATCCTCTCTCCTCCAGTACATCTGGGAGATTGTTTGGGTCCTCCTTAGTGCAGACAGATCCGAAGTACCTGTTCAACTCTTCTGCCATTTCCTTGTTGCCCATAATAATTTCACCCGTGACTGCCTTCAAGGGACCCACATTTGACTTTGCTACTCTTTTTCCCTTAACATGTCTAAAGAAGCTTTTACTGTCCTTCTTTATATTCCTGGCCAGCTTCCCCTCGTACTTCATCTTTTCAGCCCGTATTGCCCGTTTTGTTTCCTTCTGTTGTCCTATGAAAGATTCAGATTCAGATTCAATTTTAATTGTCATTGTCAGTGTACAGTGTAGAGACAACGAAATGCATTTAGCATCTCCCTGGAAGAGCGACACAGCAAATGATTTGAATAAATAACAATAAGTGTCCGGGAGGGGGGGGGGGGTGATTGGCAGTCACCGAGGTACGTTGTTGAGTAGCGTGACAGCCGCCGGAAAGAAGCTGTTCCTGGACCTGCTGGTTCGGCAACGGAGAGACCTGTAGCGCCTCCCAACAAGGAAAGTTTCCCAATCCTCTGGCTTCCGACTACTCTTTGCTGTGTTATACATATTTTCTTTTAGTTTTATTCTATCCCTAACTTCTCTTGTCCACGGTTGCCTCCTACTCCCCTTAGAATCTTTCTTCCTTTTAGGAATGAAATGATCCTGCGTCTTCGGGATTATGCCCAGAAATTCCTGCCATTGCTGTTCCACCGTCATTCCTGCTAGGATCCCTTTCCATTCTACTTTGGCCAGCTCCCCTCTCATGCCTTCACAGTCCCCTTTGTTCAACTGCATCACTGCCACTTCCGATTTAACGATCCCCTTCTCAAATTGCAGCTTATAACTGATCATGTTCTGATCACTATGTCCAAGCGGTCCCTTTACCTCGAGTTCTCTTATCATATCTGGTTCATTGGACAACACTAAATCCGGACTTGCCTTTTCTCTGGTCGGCTCCATTACAAGCTGCTCTAAGAATCCATCTCGGAGACATCCTACAAACTCTCTTTCTTGGGGTCCTGAACCAACCTGATTTTCCCAGTCTACCTGCATATTGAAATCTCCCATCACCACAGTGGCATTACCTTTGTTACATGCCAGTTTTAAATCCTGCTGCAACGTACACCCTACATCCGGGCTACTATTTGGGTGTCTGTAGATAACACCAATTGGTGTCTTCTTGCCTTTACAATTCAATCCACAGTGTCTCTCCCTCGTAAGTCCCTATGTCTTCCCTTGCAAAAGACTGAATTCCATCCCTCACCAGCAAAGCTACCCCCGTCCTCTGCCAACCTGCCTGTTCTTTCTATGGGATGTATAACCCTGAATATTAAGTTCCCAGGCCCGATCCCTCCTGCAGCCACGTCTCAGTATTCCCCACAATATCATATCTAACAACCTCTAAATGAGCCTCAAGCTCATCTACTTTACTTCTTATACTTCGCGCATTCGTATACAATACTTATAATTCCTTATGCATCTCACCTTTCACATTGATCCATATTACACTTGGCCACATGCTCCTATCCCTTTGTGAGCCTCCTTTCCTGTTAATTCTGGGGTCATTAACCATCCCTTTACTCTCTTTCCCTTTAACTCTGTCCATGACTATTCTATTTGACACCCCACCACCCCCTTATTCAGTTAAAACCACCCGTGTAGCAGTGGCAACCCTGCCTGCCAGAATGTTGGTTTACCCACCTGTTAAGATGCAATCCGTCCCTTTTGTACAGTTCCCCCTTACTCCAAAACCGATCCCAGTGATCTAAGAATCTAAATCCCTGCCCCCTGCACCTGTTCCTCAGCCACACATTCATGTCCCGTATCTCCCAGTTCCTGCTCTCGCAGGACGAGGAACTGGAAGCAAACCGGAGATAACAACCCCGGAGGTCCTGCTTTTCAGTATGTTTCCGAGCTCTCTGAAGTCCCGCTGCAAAATATTCATCCCCTTCTTTCCGACATCGTTTGTGCCGACATGCACTACCACTGCCGGCTGTTCACCTTCGCCCTTGAGCATTTTCTGCACTCTGTCCATGACTTCCTGGATCCTGGCACCAGGAAGGCAGCACACCATTCTCGAATCCCGTCTGTTCCCGCAGAAACCCCTGTCCGTACCTCTCACAATGGAGTTTCCAACTACAATGGCATTGCCTGACGTTGGCGTCTGGTTTTGGCTCAACCACCATAACAATATAAACACATAACAATTACAGCACGGAAACAGGCCCTCTAGGCCTTTGGAGTCCGTGCCGACCATTTATTTTCCCCTAGTCCCATTTACCTGCACTCAGACCATTCCCCTCCATTCCCTTCCCTCCATATACCTATCCACTTTACTTTTAAATGTTAACATCAATCCTGACCTCACCATTTCTGCTGGAAGCTCATTCCACACAGCCACCACTCTGAGTGAAGAAGTTCCCCCTCATGTTACCCCTAAACTTCTGTCCCTTAATTTTCATGTCATGCACTCTTGTTTGAATCTTCCCTACCCTCAATGGGAAAAGCTTATCCACGTCAACTCTGTCTATCCCTTTCATCATTTTAAACACTTCAATCAAGTCCCCCCTTAACCTTCTGCGCTCCAAAGAATAAAGACCTAACTTGTTCAACCTTTCTCTGTAACTTAATTGCTGGAACCCAGGCAACATTCTAGTAAATCTCCTCTGTACTCTCTCTATTTTGTTGACATCCTTCCTATAATTAGGCGACCAAAATTGTACACCATACTCCAGAATTGGTCTCAACAAATGCCTTGTAAAATTTTAACATTACTTCCCTACTATATTCAATTCTCTGATTTATAAAGGCCAGCACACCAAAAGCTTTCTTTACCACCCTATCAACATCCGATTCCACCTTCAGGGAACTGTGCACAGTTATTCCTAGATACCTCTGTTCCACAACATTCCTCAATTCCCTACCATTTACCATGTACGTCCTATTTTGACTTGTCCTGCCAAGATGTAGCACCTCACACTTATCTCCTCAGCCCTTTTTGCTTCGCAAGCCAGTCCGCCACTCAGTGCGATAACGTCTTCTGTCCCAAGAGCTTCTAAGTGGGTGAACCTGTTCACAAGAGGTACAACACCCGGGGTCCTTTGCATTCCATGTTTCCCTCCCTTTCTCACCGTCACCCACCTTCTCTCTTCCAGTACCTTAGGTGTAACAATCTTGTAAGACTTGTTGAGGAACGACTCCGTTTCTTGGACGAACCTGAGGTCATCCACTTGCTTCTCCAGTTCCCCAATCCCATGAAAAGAGGAGGCGTTTTGCAAAGCCTACTCTCCTCAGCCTACTCTCCTCAGCCTCCTCGTCGAAGACTCTCGAGCCAAAGACTCGCACTTTTCTCACAGGGCACTTCCCTCACAAGGCCGCTCCCTCACTGCCACTCCCTAAGAGCCGTCTTGCTTTTATTGACTGCTAAGTTCACAGCTAAGTTGACTAGCATTCACAGAAGCTATTGAAATACCAAACCAAATAAAATCTGTTCCGGGCAAATGTCACGGTAAAAGTCATGCTGAAACACAATCAGTGACATTATATATTGATCTTCACCTTTCATTTCACAGGAACAGTCACACAACCTTCAGTCCAATATCACATCCCAGTATGCTGAACAGCACAAGATTCTCATTGAGAAAGAGCAGCGCGCACTGGCAGATATCCGAGAGGAAGAGAAGAAGATTCTAAATTCAATGGAGAAAAATCTTGGAGAGATTCAAGAGCATTTAAATTCCATTCAGGAGGAACTCTTAAAGTTGCAGCAACAGATGGATCAAAAAGACAGTGTGGTGTTTCTGAAGGTGAGGGGTTACACAACAGTTTGGTGAAGTGAAAGTGCACAGTCACAAAATGGTGGGTGACATTTCAGAAATAAATGCTACATTATTCAGTAATTCAGAACTAGGTAAATCTTTAATCTGCTTCAGCTATTGTTGTTCCTAAACCAATTGATTTCCCGTATAATCTATGGGATGTTAGGAATGCCTGGCTGGAATGTAGGGAGGTGTTTGTGTTCTGTAGCGTTTAGAACAATGACAGGTGATCCTATATCTGATTCCAAGGACCGCGAATGGACAGAGGGCAGTGAATCTCTGGGATTCTACAACCACGAGACTCCGAGAGGTTTTACATGTTAGACGTATTTAAACCAGAGTGAGATGCATTGTAATCAAAAGGAATGGGGCAAAGTGGAGAAGGTCAGTCCTGGGCTAGATCAGCCATGACCACATTGTGGGGATTAACATTGAAATCTAGAACGTGGCGCACACATCAGATTGATCATCTATGTCCAGTTCCCATCGGCAGTGGGTGGTCACCTTGGGGGAATTTGCTCTTTTGTTTTGTCCACCTTGTTTCACCATGGAATGACAACCCATTCTACACCATAGACAGGCCCTTCGGCCCATCCTATCCAGTCATGTTTTCTGCTCCACTCATCATCCCTCCCATCTACTCTCCTCACCCGGTAACAACACCACGAATTCCAGGAGCTTGTGTGTTTAACCCGCTTGCACATAAATTTATCTCTGCTGTTGGCTTCAGTCCCTCCAATGCAAGTGAGGTCCATGTTCTCATGACTGCATTCCTTTCGGTATTTGTTGAATAACATGCTACATTTCAGCTTTGATTTTTCGTCTCCCCACAAGTAGAGATATTATTTCACCCCCACCCACTTAAATCCACTGATAATCTTAAATCCTATCTCATCATTCCTCTTCTCCAGGTAAAATCTCACGACCTGCCCAGTCTTTGCATTGAGTTCTGTGTAAGAAGGATTTGCAAATGTTAGTTTAAACCAAAGATAGACACAAAAAGCTGGAGTAACTCAGCGGGACAGGCAGCATCTCTGGTGAGAAAGAATGGGTGACATTTCGGGTTGTGATCCGAAGCCTTAAGAAGGGTCCTGACCTGAAACGTCTCCCTTTCCTACTCTCAAGAGATGCTGCCTGTCCCGCTGAGTTACTCCCGCTCTATTTGCATTGAGTTCAATCCTCTCAGTTATGGCGTCATTCTCGTGAACATTCCTTGTGCTTTCCGCCATCGTTCTACATCTCTGCGGAAATATCCACTTTCTATCTGCATGACAGTGGCGATAAGAGTTGGGAAATGGGAATTATCAGAGGGTTGTAGGAATTTGGTGTCGGGATGAGGACGCTCCATCTCAGTCTATTGAGATTTGTATTTTATTTCTTTCAGGAGGAAGCTGGTCGCAAGCAAAGGTAGGACATGCTCTTGATGGAAACATTGTAAGGTTTTGTTGAACAGCCCAAACAATGTTTAAGCCTCAGTTATTAACCAGCTGTTAAATATTTGCAGGGTTCGTGATGAAGCCAAACCACTGTCGGTGGTAGATGATAAATTGCTGATTGAAAAATTTGATAATCCTTTTTTGTACAACACGGTATTGGCAGAAACACCTGATGCCATCAAGCAAGGTAAACCTTATATCTTTTCTACTGTTCTTGTTTCTGACATCTTTAAGTTATGCGTAGGTGCAAACATTAATGGTATTTTGGACTGAAGGGAAATTGAAGATTTGATCTTTCACCAAACACAGCTGCAGTAAAGCATCACATACATGTCGCCAGAAACAGGCCCTTTGACTCAACATGACCATGCCAACAAAGTTGCCCAACCAAGCTAGTCCCACTGGCCTGAGTCTGACATATTCTTCCAAGTCTTTCTTATTCACGTCTCTACCCAACTGTCTGTAAAATGTCGTCATTGCAGCTGCCTTGACCACTTCCTCTATCAGTTCGTTCCATACATACACTACGCATTGACTGAAAAAGCTGCTCCATTTTACTGTTTGCACTCTCACCTTACACTGATGCACTCTGGGTTTAGACTCTCCTACCTTGTGTAAAATACTGTGGCTATTCACCTTTTGTTGTGCACCTTATATAGATCTCATACACATCTATAAAAGCATTCTCATGTGCTCCAAAGACAAATATCCCTGCCTGTCCAACGTCTCCTTATTACCTAGGCCTACAGACGTGATGACATTATTACATAGAAACATAGAAACTTAGAAATAGGTGCACGAGGAGGCCATTCGGCCCTTCAAACCAGCGCCGCCATTCATTGTGATCATGGCTGATCGTCCGCTATCAATAACCCATGCCTGCCTTCTCCCCATATCCCTTGAGCTTGATCCAACTCTCTCTTAAAACCATCTGGTGATTTGGGCTCCACTGCCCTCTGTGGCAGGGAATTCCATAAATTCACAACTCTCTGGGTAAAAAAGTTTTTCCTCACCTCAGTCTTAAATGACCTCCCCTTTATTCTAAGACTATGTGGCCCCTGGTTCTGGACTCACCCAACATTGGGGACCTAGCTTGTCCAGTCCATTTATAATTTTATATGTTTCTAAAAGATCCCCCTCATCCTTCTAAACTTCTTGTGAACCTACACTGCACTGCCTCAATCACAAGGATGTCCTTCTGACCCGCTGACCAGGGAGAAGGCAATTCTGGATTTAGTGTTATGTAATGAACTGGATTTGATAAAGGAACTTGAGGTTAGGTAGCAATGTTACAAAATTTTGAGATTTTAAAAATCAAGTCTGCAATTTATCCCATCAGATAAAGCATAACAAGAAGTTTAATTTGACACCTAATTTACTTTCATATCTTCAGTATTAAGAAAGTTATGGCCATTTTCATGCTCGGAAATGAGCATCTTGCTTCCCATTGCCTTTCAATTGACTTAACTCAAAAGCTGTGATCTGGAAAAATTAAAAGCCCATAACTTTATTAAAAATTAAGAGAACTCAATGAAATTTTCAGTCATTATAGATTGAAGCATTCTGAAACAAATATTAAACAATCTTACTTGGATTACCTGAAATTAAAGTATATAATTAGTTAGTTATCTAATTGTAGCTAATTACAAAATTCAATGAGTAGATCTAAACATCTATGAATTTCTTAAGAAAAGATAAACTTTTTTTTAATTGCCTAAGTGTCCAAATAACATTCACACAATAATCCACAATATAACATAATTTTTAAATCTCATTTTCATGAATTTCTGGGCCAAATGGAAGGAATTTAGTGTTTTATGCTGTAAATTAATGGCCATTTAAATCAACTAGTGAGTGGGTTTTAGTGGAATGCGGTGGATTAGAACGTTGCGGTTAGTGGTGAAGTTGGGGGGAAAATACTGGGGGTTCATACGTTTTTTGGGGACCCCATTTCGCAACATTAAAATAGTATTTATGCCTCCCAAAAAAACAACTTTTAATAAAAAAATAAAGTATTTACCTTTTTTTCTCCCCTACGGAAAATGCTTCCGGTGGTCTGCGGTCACGGCTTTTGAAGGTGATTTTTAAATTACTCTAGTTAACAAATAACTTAGAGTAATTTAAAAATACCTTAATGGATGAAATGTCGGAGCGATTTTTCTTCCGCAATTAAATCGCCCGACATTCATCGATTATCCTGGTCTGGTGAAAATCGGCACTTTAAGCCCGCCCCCCTCTGACAGGCGCTAAAGTCGCGCACACGGGGAGCGGCAGAAGTGCAGCGCCGCTAAAGGTAAGTTTTGTAACATACCTAGGTTAAGGACCCATTAGGAGGTAGTGACCATAATATACAAAACATAGAAAATAGGTGCAGGAGGAGACCATTCTGCCCTTCGGGCCATTCATTGTGATCATGGCAGATTGTCCCCTATCAATAATCCGTGCCTGCCTTTTCCCCATATCCCTTGATTCCACTAGCCCCCAGGCCTCTATCTACCTCTCTCTTAAATCCATCCAGTGATTTGGCCTCCACTGCCCTCTGTGGTAGGGAATCCCACAAATTCACAACTCTGGGTAAAAACGTTTTTTCTCGCCACAGTCTTAAATTGCCTGCCCTTTATTCTAAGACTGTGGCCCTTGGTTGTAGACTCGCCCAACATTGGGAACATTTTTCCTGCATCTAGCTTATATGGTTATCTAGCTTGTCCAGTCATTTTATAATTTTATATGTCTCTAGAAGATCCCCCCTCATACTTCTAAACTCCAGTGAATACAAGCCTAGTCTTTTCAATCTTTCCTCATATGACAGTTCCGCCATCCCAAGGATCAATCTCGTGAACCTACGCTGCACTGCCTCAATCACAGGGATGTCCTTCCTCAAATTAGGAGAACAAAACTGTACATAATACTCCAGATGTGGTCTCACCAGAGCCCTATACAACTACAGAAGAACCTCTTTACTCCTATACTGAAATCCTCTTGTTATGAAGGCCAACATTCCATTAGCTTTCTTCACTGCCTGCTGTACCTGCACACCAACTTTCAGTGACCGGTGTACAAGGAAGCCCAGGTCTCGCTGCACCTTGCCCGTGCCTAACCTAACCACATTGAGATAATAATCTGCCCCCTTGTTTTTGCCGCCAAAGTGGATAACCTCACATTTATCTATATTATACTGCATCTGCCCCGCATCTGCCCACTCACTGATCCTGCAACCTCCTGACATCCTCTTCACAGTTCACACTGCCACCCAACTTTGTGTAATCCGCAAACTTGCTAGTGTTGCTCCTCATTCCCTCTTCCAAATCATTAATATATATAGTAAACCGTTGCGGCCCCAACAGCTAGCCTTGCGGCACTCCACTCCCCACTGCCTGCCATTCTGAAAAGGACCGGTTCACTCCTACTCTTTGCTTCCGGTCTGCCAACCAATTTTCTATCCATGTCAACACCCTACCCCCAATACCATGTGCTCTAATTTTAGTCACCAGTCTCCTGTGCGGGACCTTATCAAAGGCTTTCTGAAAGTCTAGATACACTACATCCACTGGCTCCCCTTCATCCATTTTACTTGTCACATCCTTAATAAATTCCAGAAGATTAGTCAAGCATGACTTCCCTTTTATAAATCCATGTTGACTTGGACTAATCCTTTTACTGCTATCAAAATGCTCCATCATTACCTCTTTAATAATTGACTCCAGCATCTTTCCCACCACCGAAGTCAGGCTAACTGGTCTGTAATTCCCTGTTTTCTCTCTCGCTCCTTTCTTGAAAAGTGGGATAACATTAGCTATCCTCCAATCCACAGGAACTAATCCTGAATCTATTGAACATTGGAAAATGATCACCAATGCGTCCACTATTTCTAGAGCCACCTGCCTGAGGACCCTGGGATGCAGACCATCAGGCCCAGGGGATTTATCATCCTTCAGTCCCATTAGCCTACCCAGTACCATTTCTCGCCTAATGAAAATTTATTTCAGTTCCTCAAACCCCCTTAGATCCTCTATCCTCCAGTACATCTGGGAGATTGTTTGTGTTCTCCTTATTGAAGACAGATCCGAAGTACCTATTCAACTCTTCTGCCATTTCCTTGTTGCCCATAATTATTTCACCCGTGTATGCCTTCAAAGGACCCACATTTGTCTTTGCTACTCTTTTTCCCTTAACATATCTAAAGAAGCTTTTACTATCCTTCTTTATATTCCTGGCCAGGTTCCCTTCGTACGCCATCTTTTCAACCCGTATTGCCCGTTTTGTTTCCTTCTGTTGTCCTATGAAAGTTTCCCAATCCTCTGTCTTCCGGCTACTCTTTGCTGTGTTATACATCTTTTCTTTTAGTTTTATTCTATCCCTAACTTCTCTTGTCGGCCGCAGTTGCCCCCTACTCCCCTTAGAATCTTTCTTCCTTTTTGGAATTAAACGATCCTGCGTCTTCCGGATTATGCCCAGAAATTCCAGCCATTGCTGTTCCACTGTCATTCATGCAAGGATTCCTTTGCAGTCTACCTTGGCCAGCTCCCCTCTCATGCCTTCATAGTCCCCTTTGTTCAACGGCATCACTGCCACTTCCGATTTAACGTTCTCCTTCTCAAATTGCAGATTACAACTAATCATATTATGATCACTACCTCCAAGCGGTTCCTTTACCTCGAGTTCTCTTATCATATATGGTTCATTGGTCAAGAATAAATCCAGAATTGCCTTTTCTCTGGTCGGCTCCATTACAAGCTGCTCTAAGAATCCATCTCGGAGGCATTCTACAAACTATCTTTCTTGGGGTCCTGAACCAACCTGATTTTCCCAGTCTATCAGGCTGGTTCAGGATCCCAAGAAAGAGAGTTTGTAGAATGCTACCGAATTAAAATGCCTAGAATTGTAAATCCTTTACCACCCTCTCCAATATGCAAACAATCTTATTGTGTCAAACGCTGTATTTAATATCCTGAGCTATGAAACATTCTTCATCACCCTGCCTGTCACTGTTGCATTTTCCAAGGCACTGTGGCTATTCACCTTATCTGTGCACCTTATACAGATCTCATACACATCTATAAATGTATCATGATGGGTTCTAAAGAAAAATGTCCCTGCCTGTCCAACGTCTCCTTATAACCCAGCCCTTCAGACGATGAAAATATCATATATCCTTTTGCAATCTCTCTCATTTGCGAACAACCTTATCGTGTCAAATGCTGTTTATGCTGACCTATTCCTGGGATGTCAGGACTGTCTTATGAACAAAGACTGCATAGACTCGGTTCATGCTCTCTAGAATTTAGGAGATTGAGAGGCGATCTTATAGAAACTTACAAAATCCTTAAGGGGTTGGACAGGTTAGATGCAGGAAGATTGTTCCCGATGTTGGGGAGGTCCAGGACAAGGGGTCACAGCTTAAGGATAAGGGGGAAATCCTTTAGGACCGAGATGAGAAGGATTCTTTTCACACAGAGAGTGGTGGGTCTCTGGAACTCTCTGCCAAAGAGGGTAGCTGAGGCCAGTTCATTGGCTATATTTAAGAGGGAGTTAGATGTGACCCTTGTGGCTAAGGGGATCAGAGGGTATGGAGAGAAGGCAGGTACGGGATACTGAGTTGGATGATCAGCCATGATCATATTGAATGGCGGTGCAGGATCGAAGGGCCGAATGGCCTACTCCTGCACCTAATTTCTATGTTTCTATGTTTCTATGAAAGCATAAGTGACAAACACATTCTTCACCACCCTGCCTGTCACTGTCACATCTTCCATGGCACAGTGCACCTGCAGCCTGAGATCTCTCACTTTCTTAATGTTCCTCGTTTACTGTGTATGTCCTGCCCTAGTTTGTCTCAGCAAACTGCATCACCTCACCTTCGCATGAATAAATCCCACCTGCCGTTCCTGAGCCCATTGCCCCAGTTCACAGGCATCCCATTTACTCTCAGATAACTTTCTTCACTCTCCACAATGTCACCAATTTTAGTTCCATCTGCAAACTGACTAACCGTGCAACCCTACATACGCACCCAATCGTGTATATAAATAAGGAACAACAGTGGACTCTGTCTCCATTCTGAAAAAGGACCCTCTACCAACATCCTCTGTCTGCGACCTTCAGGTAAATGTTGTATTCCATCGGCTAGTTCACCCCGGATTCCATGAGATCCAACCTTCCAGAGCGGCCTGTCATGCGGTGTGTAGAAGCTGCATCTCTCAGAGGGCAGTGAATATCTGGAATATTGTGCCCAAGATGGTGGTGAAAAGCTGAGTGATTGGATATCTGCAACTTGGCTAAAAATAAATATTTGATAGATAGAAAAATTAAAACTATGGGGAACTCACACAGAAGAGGAATTGGTGCCAGTTTAGATCAGCCTTGATCACATTGAATGGAGGGGCAAGCCTGAGGAGAGGATCCTAATCCTGCTCCTGTTTTCTTGTGTTCCTATGCTCCTGTGTACCGATAAATTGACAGACTTGACACCTCAGGAAATGCAGCGAAGATTAACAATACTTGTTCCTGGGACAGTGAGTTTGCTGTGCGGGGTGAGATTGAGTAGACTGGGCCTGTGTACACGTGAGTTTGGGTGTACAGGAGGTGATCTCAGTGAAACACAAAATTCTTACAAGGCTCAGTGGGCTGTATGCAGGGAGAATGTTCACCCTGTCTGAGGGGTCTGGAGAACGGGCACCGTCTGAGAATTTGGGCTGCATCATGTAGGACAGACATAAGAAGACATTACTGCACGCAGAGATAGGGGAACCTTGGGAATTCCCTGGACCGGTAGCTTTGGTGACTCGGTTATTCAGTGCCCTTGGAGCTGAGAACATGGTTGTACATTACAGAATCAGGCCCTTTGGCGCATCGTGTCCATGGCCACCTTTTCCCAAGCTATACTAATCGATTTGCCCACATTAACATCGGTATTCTTCTACACCTCACATATTTAATTGCCACAAAGGTAGTGGTTATATCTCGCTCCACCACCTCTGTAGCATGTTCCAGATATCACCCACTCTCAGTGCAAAGAAAACTTCCAACTTAGATCCACTAAAATTCCTTGCTCTCATGATAAACACGCACTCTCTTGCTCTGATATCCCTGCATGTGAATAAGGTTTTGATAATCTATCCTATATCCTGCTGCAAATTTTAACAACCTTCCGCGCTATCCACAATTTTTTGCGTCCTCCACAGACTGACTAATCACACCTCCTACATTCACATCCAAGCCATGAGAATATAACATAAACAGCAAAGGTTGCAGCACCGATCTGTGCTGCACTCCACCTGTCACAGACCTCCAAGCAGGAAATCATCCTTCCACCGCTGCCTTCTACTTCCAACCACCAAGCCAATTTTGGTTCCATTTTACCAGCTCGCCTTCGATCCCACCTGCCTTCACTTTCTGGACCAGCCTTACACTGTCAAGTCTCACATTGTCAAGTCTCTCAGTGAAGTTCTTTATTGGTTAACAATAAAAACAGCGTGCTCTTGGTTGTACCATCCCATCAAATCCACATGTGAATCCCCTCTCTTTCAGTGACCCGACAACCACAAGTCTCTGTTAAGGTCCATTTCTTAAAACAGACAACTCACAATAGGTTAGGCAAACCAACACAAGCTTTACTGATGATTAGCCGGCGAGAGTGCCAGGGATACAAAGTAAAGTATACAACAGATACTTAACCCTCCTGAGCTACCACTCTAATGAAAAAAGCCATAGAGCATCTATTTATAGTATTTTGTAAACGTAGTCACATGTTGATACAGAGTAGCAACAATGACGTCTAACACAAATAAATCACAGAGTATAGCCATTCAAAGTATTCTTGTTACTAATACAATACTTGTCATCTTGTGGTTCTCCCAATCACGAACTGTTGATCACAAACTTTGAAAGAACAGGAACTTAGTCAACATTTATAATTCTGTCTTAACAATGTGATCATGATGTCAGCTACCAAACAGAAGGCTTCTGTTTACAGAAGCTACCACCTTCTCAGGAAATACATCCTCTCTCACTCTTGAAATGCTTTGGCATAACAGGAAGCAGCTTGAATGCAGGCCTCTGACTTCCTGATTACCCACCACTTCTCCAGCACAGAATTACAAAGCTTTAGTTTCCTCAGAACCAAAGGAACTCAAATTAATCTTTACTTAATAAATTCTAATTATAAATTATTTTGCTATTAACAAGAAATTTCATCTCCACCCACTCTGTCTAACACCCGATCATTCAACATCTGCTTCCTTCCAAGCTCCAAACCACCCCTCCCTCTCTCTCACCCTCCACTCAAAGAAACAGGGGCAGGTCATCTGGTCCCTCATGTCTACCCTCATTCACAATGATCATGACGACTCCACTCCACCCCACAACTCTACCACCTCTTTAAAAACCTAAAATTGCCACTCACCTCAATATCCTCTTCTCTGATGCCTCCATATGTGAATAGTCCGTTTCATTCCTCCATCCCCAACGCCATCTCGCAATCCTCCTCAATCTCCGCACTCGTCCACCCTCCCCCACCTCACGAAATTCCCCTCTCCAGATTAAAAACTCAGTGACAGATGTCTGTTGTCCACCCGATGTGGTTGGGGTGTAACCCCGGGCAAGGTTTCAGTTGTCCGCCCGCCTGTGCCCGAGTCTCCCCCCGACCCCCGGGGACTCTGTGATTCTCTGCTTCTCCCCCCAGTCTCCGTCACCCTGGATGTGGAAACAGCGCATGCGCGGCTCGAGGTGTCTGAGGATCGGAAGAGGGTGAGAATGACCTGGACCGAGAGGAGTCTCCCTGACACCGGGAAGAGGTTTACAGGCAGTCCGTGTGTGCTGGGATCGGAGGGATTCACATCGGGGAGACATTACTGGGAGGTGGAGGTGGCGGGGAGTCGGGGCTGGTGTCTGGGAGTCGCCGCAGAGTCTATGGAGAGGAAGAGACGGGTCACACTGACCCCGGAGACTGGAGTCTGGAGCATCGGGCGGGATGATGACGAGTTTGATGCACTCACCTCCCCTCCATCCCCTCTCCCCGCCCGTCCCATCCCCGGGAGGGTGGGAGTTTATCTCAGTTACGAGTCCGGGACCGTTTCATTTTACGACGCGGACACCAAGTCCCATCTCCACACCTTCACTGGGAATAAATTCACGGAGAATCTTGATCCTTTCTTCGGGACTTGGGATGGAAACTGGATGAGAATCTGCTTCGGTTCCGCTCCGGGTGTGTAAAAGGGTCGGGTCCCGGGACCGGCGTCAGGAGCGGGGCTGTGGGGCAGAAACCCGGTGGACAACAGGTCGGCGCTGTACGAACGGCTCCCATTTAATCCCCAAATTCCGCGTCGTGAAACACACCCAAGTGAGTGAGCGCGGAAATAAAACCAGGGGGAATGTAAATGTGGGAAGAGTGAAATAAACAGCAACTGAAATCAGAGCTGTCTGTCTGTCTGTCGATCCGTTCATTTTAACGCGTTAACCGCGTCCGGCAACGGAACAGAAATTACTTTAGTGAAAATATAAAGATTGAAGCAATCGCCCTTCCCGCGGGGTCAGCAGCAGCCGCGGGCGGCGGGTCCTGAGCTCCGGGCTCTTCCGGGCCCAAAGTTCCGGCGCCTTGCAGTGTCGGGCCCAAATGTCTGCGGAATCTTGTCCCAAACCACCCCACCGGTGGTTGGGGGGGGGGGGGGGTGGTGGTGGGGTGGGGGCAAGTGCCCCTCGAGACGAGCGATCGGGAGGGAGAAGCGCGGTGTCTCCCCGCCCACAGTTGCACCCTCTCCCTCTCCTCCCCCCCTCCAGGCCCGGGAGGTCAAAAAAGTAAACGTACTCGTGGAGCTGTTGGATCCCTGAGGGGGAAAAATGTTTTGTGGTTTTAAGAGCTTGCTGCGGTCCGGATAAAATCTTGCGGCGGGCCATAGTTTGGAGACAACTGCTTCAGTTCAAAGAGTTAAATCTAACTCTCCTTCTGAAACTTCTGGATTAGTCGGCAGGGCAGTACTCTCCATATCACCAACTTGGATGTATTGTTCATACCAACGGGCTGTTAGTGCCCGCCTAAAACTGTCTAGTGACGTTGATTTAACTAAATTGTTGTCTAGTTTATTCCATTCCCTTAAGCTTCTTACAAAGAATGAGTTCTTATAAATATCTGTCCTGGTGAATGGGGTTTCTATTTGCATATCATTTCTTTTTTTTGTTCTCCTTTCTGTTGAGCATGTTATGTATCTATCTGCAGTTATGCCCATGATCCCCTTTTGAATCTTGTACAACATGGCTAGTCTGTTCCTAGCCGTCCTTGTTTCCAGCGTTTCCCACTCCAGGTCGGACAGCATCTGGGTGACACTGCTACCACTATTGTAGTTCCTGATGTAAAAGCGCGCGGCTTTCCTCTGTGCCCCTTCTAGTTTGTTCATTTGACCAGTTTTGTATGGGTCCCAGGCGCATGAAGCGTATTCCAGGAAGGGTCTAACCAATGTCGTATATGCTGTGGTTTTCACTTCCTTTGGGCAGAATCAGAGGTTTCGTCTAAGGCATCCTAGTGTCCGGTTGGCTTTAGTGACCGTGTTGTCCACGTGTTCCCCCCACGAAAGCTTGCTATCAAGATCAACTCCAAGGTATGGTTGTGAACTTGTACGATGAAGTATTTGTCCACAGAAGACACAGTCTCAAGAAGGTGGTTTCTTCTTGTTCGAAATTACCATAATTAAGCATTTGGTTGGGTTGAAGCTCATCTTCCATGTGTTTTGCCATAATTCCAAGGACTTAAGGTCTTCTTGTAAGGAGTTCATATCCTCTACATCAGTGACAGGTGTATATACAAGACAATTATCTGTGAAGAGTCTTGTGTTACAATGTATGTGTTCAGGTAGATCATTAATGTACGTCAGGAACAACAGTGGTCCGAGGACCGTGCCTTGCGGTACTCCTGACTGTACTTGTTCTTCTGAAGAAATGTTTCCTTCACAGGCCACCTTCTGCGTCCGGTTTGTGAGAAAGTCCCTCATCCAGATATTTAGACTACTTCTGATGCCATAGTAATCCAGTTTTCCTAGGAGCCTTTCATGAGGAACTTTATCGAACGCTTTCGAAAAGTCCAGGTTTGCCATATGTATAGATTTCCCCTTATCTAATGCCCCTGTGATGTCATCAATAGTGACAATACGTTTTGTTTCCGTTGAACGTTTTGCTCTGAAGCCATGTTGTGAGTGCACCAGTATCCCATCCTTTTCGTCATGGTCCGTGATGTGAGAGTGTATGATGTGTTCCAAGATCTTACATGTAACACTGGTCAGTGAAACTGGTCTATAATTCTCAAGCGCAGCCTTATTGCCCTTCTTAAATATTGCACAGATGTTTTCTTCCTTCCACTGTCGTGGTAGTGACCCACAACCAATTGACAACATGAATAAATCTGTACGTATGGGTGCTATTTTCGATGTGGACATCATTAGCAACCATGGTGGTAACTGATCTGGGCCCGCTGCTTTGTTTGGCATTAGGTTCTGTAGTTGTGTTAGTACTCCTGCCTCATGGATCACTAGTTCAGGGATATGCTGCATGTTACTGGTTCCAATCGATGGAATGTATAACTTGTTTTCCCTCACTGGTGAATTGAGCATTAAGTGCTTTGGCCTTCCCTTTCCCGTCACTTACAGCTGTGTTGTTCACCATGACGTCTGCATCTCCCTTCTCTCCGTTACCCAAACGTTTCATATAAGACCAAAATTGCTTTGCGTTTTCTTTCATTGCTGTGATAAGGTTGTTTGACACACAGTCTTGTTCAGCTTTATTCAGAGCTTTCCTTACTTCCTTCCGGCAATTTACAAAGGAATCCCAATCTTCTTTGTCTCGTGTCTTCTTTGCTCTATTGGATGCCCTCTGTTCCTTACGTCTGAGTCTGTGGTGATGTCTGGTGAACCAGGGTAGGGTATTTGGTTTGGCTGCTGTTTTTTTTTGTAATATGTCTCTCCATCATCTGCTATATTTCCGTTTCAACAGTGTCCCACTTCTCCTGAATGGAGAAGCATTCCCCATTGAGAGATAATGGTTCCGTAAAGCATCCAGGTCTGCATTTATCAGTTGTTTAAGAAGGAACTGCAGATGCTGAAAAATCGAAGGTAGACAAAAATGCTGGAGAAACTCAGCGGGTGAGGCACCATCTATAGAGCGAAGGAAATAGGCAACGTATCGGGCTGCAACCTTTCCTCCTTCGCTCCATAGATGCTGCCGCACCCACTGAGTTTCTCCAGCATTTCTGTCTACCTGCATTGATCAGTTCCTCGTTTGCTTTCCCCCGTACGTAGTATTTCCTTCTAGGTTGTCGTTTCCACTATGTGGGGGCGCCGTAATATTTTCTGTGTTCAGGTCCTAGAGGCCTTAATCCGGCCCTGGCGGTTCCTTCATCTAACACCCCTGTCCCTCTGGTGCGGGGTGAAACTCAAGCGGTCCATCGAGTGGAAAGGGAACTAAGGGTGCGCACGCTTAAATAAAGCGAGGCGGGGACACAGCGCTGGCAACGTAGTGCGGACCCAATAGGGCGGACCGTGGACAGGGAACTACATGGCGGACCGTGTAGAGTGAACCAAGAGCGAATGGGGCGGCGTATCTCCCCCAGGTCCGCGCTGGATCTTCACCCTGCCGGGTCCGCGTTTGAGCTTCACTCTGCCGGGTCCGCATTTGAGCTCCACCCTGCCGGGTCCGCGTTTGAGTTTGACTCTGCCGGGTCCACGTTTGAGCTTCACTCTGCCGGGTCCGCATTTGAGCTTCACCCTGCCGGGTCCGCGTTTGAGTTTGACTCTGCCGGGTCCGCATTTGAGCTCCACTCTGCCGGGTCCGCGTTTGAGCTTCACTCTGCCGGGTCCGCAGTCGAACTCCACCCTGCCGCTGCTGGTTCACAAAAATAGAATTAGGTTAAGAATAAGGGGTCGGTCATTTAGGACTGAGATGTGGAAAAACATCTTAACCCAGAGAGTTGTGAGTCTGTGGAATTCTCTGCCTCAGAAGGCAGTGGAGACCAGCTGTCTGGATGCATTCAAGAGAAAGTTAGATAGAGCTCTTAAAGATAGTGGAGTCAGGGGATATGGGGAGAAGGCAGGAACGGGGTACTGATTGGGGATGATCAGCCATGATCACATTGAATGGCGGTGCTGGCATGAAGGGTCGAATGGCCTACTCCTGCACCTATGTTTCTGTCTCCTCGCCCGTCCACCTTTGGTCCCCGAGGATTTTTTAAAATATTATACAATTACTTTTATACAAAAAATAAAAATTAAACATACAGAGTATTAACACAAACAAAGGCTGCCTATGTACAAACAAATGATCATCAAATTAATATAACTCCAACTTTATCAACAAAACACGACCTACCGCAGCGACCAATTTTCACGGACGGCCTCCAGAGTCCCCGTGGACACCGCGTGTGTTCCCTCTCCAGGGACACGCGGGCACGTACGTAGGCCCGGAAAAGGGGCAGGCAGCCAACACCGGTGTGGCCATCGACTACTACACGCTGCCTGGACCCGCGAATGGCCATCTTGGCCAGGCCCAGGAGCAGATGGACACGGCGATCCCCCTCCCGACCCTCCCCTCTCTGTACCGGGTGCCCAAATATCAGGAGTGTGGGGCTAAAATGTAGCCAACACTTGAGGAGCAGCCCCTTCAGATTGTCGAACACGGGCTGCAACCTCTCGCACTGCACGTAGACGTGGAACACAGTCTCTTTCTCGCCGCAGAAGTGGGAGCCTCCCACAGCCGACCTCTTGGGTGCGGTGGTCCTGAACCCGGTTCCCTCTTTTCTCCTCCTGGTCTCGCTCCTGTTTTTGTTCGGTTTACAAATTGAACACACACGCAGTCGTCGGAATCTCATTGGCACTTTTTATTGTCACAGGTGTGAAATGCTACACACTGCAATTATATTTTTGATTACAAACGGTCCAGTAGAGTATTACCGTAGCCCAGGTCAGCAAGTGCAGGACTAGGCCATTCGGTGCTGCTACGAAGGGCCGAATGGCCTACTGCACCTATTGTCTATTGTCTATAACCCAGTAACGTGGGACGGATAAATCATGGGGCACCCTGGTTAGCATTGAGGAGTTGGGCCGAAGGGCCTGTTTCCCTTTGGGATGACGAACCAAAATGCGACTAGCCTCGGATGGGGAACCTTGGACGGAATGGAGGAGTTGGGCCGACGGGCTGTTTCCGTGGAAGGGAAGGATCACATCTCGAGAGCCTCAGGGATAAATCCTGCTCTCTCTCCTCAACAGGAGTCCCCTTTACCCCCAGCATCGTGGAATCATTCAGTCCCCCCCCCTGCACTCCTTCATCCGCACCCCCCCCCCCCCCCACAGCCAAAACCTTACCCAGTTCCTTAATCAGCGCCTCTGAAAAAGATAGAAAGTAAAATTAATCATGGCAGACAGCATCTGTGGAGAACATGGATAGGTGACGTTTCACAGAGTGCTGGAGTAACTCAGCGGGTCAGGCAGCATCTGTGGAGAACATGGATAGGTGACGTTTCACAGAGTGCTGGAGTAACTCAGCGGGTCAGGCAGCATCTGTGGAGAACATGGATACGTGACGACCCTCCTGCAGCCCCGTTCGCCTCTTGTAAAAGTAAAAGTAGCAGGCAAAAAAATCCAGGGCAAAAATCAAAAAGGGCCATTTCTCAACATAATTGTATAAGGGTATAATTGTATGAGTGTTGTAAAAACAAGCCTGAAGGCTTTGTGTCTCAATGCAAGGAAGATTTGTAATAAGGTGGCTGAGTTGAATGCGCAGATAGTTATTAATGAATATGATATAGTTGGGACCACGGAGACATGACTCCAGGGTGACCAAGGCTGGGAGCTGAACATCCACGGATCTTCAATATTCAGGAGGGATAGACAGAAAGGAAAAGGAGGATTGAGTAGCGTTGCTGGTTAGAGAGGAGATTAACGCAATCGAAAGGAAGGACATTAGCTTGGAGGATGTGGAATCGATATGGGTAGAGCTGCGAAACTCTAAGGGGCAGAAAACACTAGTGGGAGTTGTGTACAGGCCACCGAACAGTAGTAGTGGAGTTGGAGATGGCATCAAACATGAAATTAGAAATGCGTGCAACAAAGGTAAGACAGTTATCATGGGTGACTTCAATCCACATATAGATTGGGTGAATCAAATTGGTAGGGGTACTGAGGAAGAGGATTTATTGGGATGTATGCGGGTTAGTTTTCTAAACCAACATGTAGAGGAACCAATGAGAGAGCAGGCTATTCTAGACTGGGTACTGAGTAATCTGGAAGGGTTAGTTAGCAGTCTTGTTGTGCTTGGCCCCTTGGGCAAGAGTGACCATAATATGGTTGAATTCTTCATTAGGATGGAGAGTGACATTGTTAATTCAGAAACAAGGGTTCTGAACCTAAAGAAAAGTAACTTTTTAGGGTATGAGACGTGAATTGGCCAAGATAGACTGGCAAGTGAAAAAGCAGCTTTCCAGGGGACTGGGAGAATTTTAGAGTCCAGCAGAGGAGGTCAAAGTGTTTAATTAGGAAAGGGAAAATTGATTATGAAAGAAAACTGGCAGGAACATAAAAACGGACTGCAACATTTTTAATAAATATGTGAAGAGAAAAGGGTTAGTTAAAACAAATGTAGGTCACTTGCAGCCAGAAACTGGTGAATTGATCATGGGGAACAAGGACATGGCAGACCAATTGAATAACTACTTTGGTTCTGTCTTCACTAAGGAAGACATAAATAATCTGCCAGAAATAGCAGGGGATCGGGGGTCAAATGACATGGAGGAACTGAGTGAAATCCAGGTTAGCCGGGAAGTGGTGTGAGGTAAATTGAATGGATTAAACGCCGATAAATCCCCAGGGCCAGATAGGCTGCATCCGAGAGTACGTAAGGAAGTAGCCCCAGAAATAGTGGATGCATTAGTGATAATTTTTCAAAACTCTTTAGATTCTGGAATAGTTCGTGAGGATTGGAGGGTGGCTAATGTTACCACACTTTTTAAAAAGGGAGGGAGAGAGAAAACAGGAAATTACAGACCAGTTAGCCTAAGACCGGTAGTGGGGAAAATGCTAGAGTCAGTTATTAAAGATGGGATAGCAGCACATTTGGATAGTGGTGAAATATTTGGACAAAGTCAGCATGGATTTATGAAAGGTAAATCATGTCTGACGAATCTTATAGAATTTTTCGAGGATGTAACTAGTAGAATGGATAAGGGAGAACTTGTGGATGTGTTATATCTGGACTTTCAGAAGGCTTTCGACAAGGCCCCACATAAGAGATTAGCATACAAACTTAAAGCACACCATATTGGGGGTTCAGTATTGATGTGGATAGAGAACTGGCTGGCAGACAGGAAACAAAGAGTAGGAGTAAACGGGTCATTTTCAGAATGGCAGGCAGTGACTAGTGGGGTACCGCAAGGCTCAGTGCTGGGATCCCAGCTATTTACAATATATATTAATGATCTGGATGAGGGAATTGAATGCAACATCTCCAAGTTTGCGGATGACAGAATCTGGGGGGGCAGTATTAGCTGTGAGGATGATGCTAGGAGGCTGCAAGGTGACTTGGATAGGCTGGGTGAGTGGGCAAATGCATGGCAGATGCAGTATAATGTGGATAAATGTGAGGTTATCCACTTTGGCAACAAAAACAGAAGGGTAGACTATTACCTGAACGGTGGCCGATTAGGAAAAGAGGAGATGCAACGAGACCTCGGTGTCATGGTGCACCAGTCATTGAAAGTAGGCATGCAGGTGCAGCAGGCTGTGGAGAAAGGTAATGGTATGTTGGAATTCATAGCAAAAGGGTTTGAGTACAAGAGCAGGAAGGTTCTACTGCAGCTGTACATGGTCTTGGTGAGGCCACACCTGGAGTATTGCGTACAGTTTTGGTCTCCTAATCTGAGGAAATACAATCTTGCCATAGAGGGAGTACAGATAAGGTTCGCCAGACTGATTCCTGGGATGTCAGGACTTCCATATGAAGAATGACTGGATTGACTCGGCTTGTACTCGCTGGAATTTAGAAGATTGAGGGGGGATCTTCTATAGACTTACAAAATTCTTAAGGGGTTGGACAGGCTAGATGCAGGAAGATTGTTCCCGATGTTGGGGAACTCCAGAACAAGGGGTCACAGTTTAAGCATAAGGGGGAAGTCTTTTAGGACCGAGATGAGAAGATAATTTTTCACGCAGAGAGTGGTGAGTCTGTGGAATTCTCTGCCACAGAAGGTAGTAGAGGCCAGTTCCTTGGCTATATTTAAGAGGGAGTTACATGTGGCCCTTGTGGCTAAAGGGATCAGGGCGTATGGAGAGAAGGCAGGTACAGTATACTGAGTTGGATGATCAGCCATGATCATATTGAATGGCGGTGCAAGCTCGAAGGGCCGAATGGCCTACTCCTTCACCCATTTTCTATGATTCCATGATTCTATGCGACCCTCTGACTGCAAGGCCGTGGGTCTGCTGCGGCTGCTGGCAGGTACAGAGAAGGAGAGGCCACTCGGCCCGCGCGTTGCTGGTGTCTGCAGGGTTGGGAGTGAAGAATTGTAGAGACAAAGCGAGTGCTAGATAAACTCAGCGGGTCGGGCAGCATCTGTGGAGGGAATGTAGAGGCGACTCTTCAGGCTGATGGGGGAGGGAGGGGGGAGGGAAGGGGAGGGGGATAAAGCTGGAACAGAGAGGTGTGTGTGTGTGTGTGTGGGGGGGGGGGGTGATGCATGACCTGTCAAGTGATTGGTGGAGGAAGGAACTGCAGGTGCTGGTTTAAACCGAAGATAGACACAAAATGCTGGAATAACTGAGCGGGACAGGCAGCATTTCTGGAGAGAAGGAATGGTTCGAAGAAAAGTCTCGACCGCTGAGTTGCTCCAGGTTTTTTTGTCGATCTTAAGTGATCGGTGGATACAGGTGATGGGGTGATCAGTGGGTGGGTGGGACAATGACTAGAGGTGAAAATGAGACAATATGATGTCAGATGAGGTGAGAAGAGGAGGAGGGAACTGTAAAGGCAGAGGGAGAGAGAGATGGGTGGGAGTATGGGGCGTGGGATGGGATCTTCTCTCTTTCTCACATCCTATCTCTCTCTCTCCCCTTCCCCCACTGACACATCTCCCCCACCCCTGACTCATCCGCCCCGTCCATCACCCCGCCCCCTCTCCCCGCCCCTATCCCCGTCCCTCTCCCCGCCTCTCTCCCCGCCCTACACCCCGCACCTGCAGCCCGCCCCCCCTCTCCCCGTCCCTCTCCCAGCCTCTCCCGTCCCTCTCCCCGCCCCCTCTCCCCGGCCCCTCTCCCCAACCCCTCTCCCCGTCTCTCTCCACGTCTCTCTCCACGTCTACTCTCCCCGCCCCCTCTCCCCGTCTCTCTCCCGGACCCTCTCCCCGTCCCTCTCCCCGCGACCTCTCCCCGCCCCCTCTCCCCGCCCCCTCTTCCCGTCCCATTCCCGGACCCTCTCCCCGCCCCCTCTCCCCGTCCCTCTCCCCGTCCCACTCCCGGACCCTCTCCCCGCCCCCTCTCCCCGCCCCCTCTCCCCGTCCCTCTCCCCTTCCCTCTCCCCGCCCCCCGTCCCCGCCCTCTCCCCGCCCCTCTCCCCGCCCCCTCTCCCCGTGCCTCTCCCCGTCCCTCTCCCCGCCCACTCTCCCCTTCCGTCTCCCCGTCCCTCTCCCCAGCCCTCTCTCCCCGCCCCTCTCTTCCCGCGCCTCTCTCCGCTTCTCCCGTCCCGCTCACCGTCCCTCTCCCCGCCCCCTATCCCCGCCCTCTCCCCTTCCCTCTCTCCGCCCCTCTCCCCGTCCCTCTCCTCGCCCCTCTCCCCGCCCCTCTCCCCGCCCCTCTCCTCTCCTCGTCCCTTTCCCCGCCCCTCTCCCCGCCCCTCTCCCCGCCGCTCTCTTCTCCCCGTCCCTCTCCCCGTCCCTCTCCCCTTCCCTCTCCCCGCCCCCCACCCCGCCCCTCTCCCCGTCCCCCTCCCCGCCCCTCTCCCCGCGTCTCCTACCCCTCTACCCTTCCCTCTCCCCGGTCCTCTCCCCGCCCCTCTCCCCTTCCCTGTCCCCGCCCCTCTCCCCGCCCTTCTCCCCGCCCCTCTCCCCGTCCCTCTCCCCGCCCCTCTCCGCGCCCCTCTCCCCGTCCCTCTCCCCGCTCCCTCCCCTTCCGTCGCCCCGCCCCCCTCCCCGCTTCTCCCGTCCCTCTCACCGCCATCTCTCCCCGACCCTCTCCATGCCCCTCCCCTCTCACTTCCCCAGGGTTCCGGCTTCCCGTCTTCCTTCCTCCCTTACACTTTCCACTACCCACCCCTGGCCTGCACCGACGCTTCCCTCTCTCTACCCCAGCCCAGCGGGCCGCTTGATTCGGTGGGGTTTCCCCACAAGCCTGGAGCCGGCGCCCGTAGTGCAGACGTGACCGGGACACCATGAAGGACGCGGCCCTCTGACTGCAAGGCAGCGGGACAGCTGCGGCTGTTGGCAGGGACAGAGAGAGAGAGAGAGAGAGGCCGCTCGGCCCGCGCGTTGCTGCTGTCCGCTGAGTCGGGGGTGGACAATTGTCAGTAAAAGGAGGAACTCAGCTGGTCGGGAAGCATCTGTGGAGGGAGTGGACAGGCGACCATTCAGGCTGATGGGGGAGCGAGGGGGAGGGAGAGAATGCTGGAACAGAGGTGCGTGTGTGGGTACAAAAAAGGCTGGAAAAACTCAGGGGGTGCAGCAGCATCGAAGGAGTGAAGGAGATAGGCAACGTTGCGGGCCGAAACCCTTGTTGTGGGGGGGAGGGGGGTGGGGGGGGGGGGGGAGGTATTGCCTGTCAAGTATTAGGTGGAAGAAGGAACTGCAGATGCTGGTTTAAACCGAAGATAGACACGGAAAGCTGGAGAAACTCTGCGGGACAGGCAGCATCTCTGGAGAGAACGAATGGGTCGAAGAAGAGTTTCGACACGAAACGTCGCCAATTCCCTCTCTCCAGAGATGCTGCCTGTCCCGCGGAGTTACTCCAGCTTTTTGTGTCCATCTTAAGTGATAGGTGGATACAGGTGTGGGGGTGACCAGTGGGTGGGTGGAATAAGTGACAATGACTAGAGGTGAAAATGAGGCAAAATGATGTCAGATGAGGAGAGAAGAGGAGGAGTGAAATGTAAAGCTAGAGGGAGGGAGAAATGGCTGGGGGGGGGGGGGGCAGGGGGATGGGGCGTGATGGGGGGAGTGAATAACAGGGAAATACACTCCAAACTATATAAACTTGGGGGAATTATTTTTTGACTTTGCATTACCATTTATTTATGTGTGTTTGTTTTTATATACACGTATGTCTTTTAGAAACATAGAAACATAGAAATTTGCTGCAGGAGTAGGCCATTCGGCCATTCGGCCCATCGAGAATGCACCGCCATTCAATATGATCATGGCTGATCATCCAACCCAGTATCCCGTACCTGCCTTCTCTCCATACCCTCTGATCCCCTTAGCCACATCTAACTCCCTCTTAAATATAGCCAATGAATTGGCCTCAACTACCCTCTGTGGCAGAGAGTTCCAGAGACCCACCACTCTCTGTGTGAAAAAAGTCCTTCTCATCTCGGTCCTAAAGGATTTCCCCCTTATCCTTAAGCTGGGACCCCTTGTCCTCGACCTCCCCGACATCGGAAACAATCTTCCTGCATCCATCCTGTCCAACCCCTTAAGAATTTTGTGAGTTTCTATAAGATCCCCTCTCAATCTCCTAAATTCTAGAGAGTATAAACCGAGTCTATGCAGTCTTTGTTCATAAGACAGTCCTGACATCCCAGGAATCAGTCTGGTGAACCTTCTCTGCACTCCCTCTATGGCAATAATGTCCTTCCTCAGATTTGGAGACCAGAACTGTACGCAACACTCCAGGTGGGGTCTCACCAAGACCCTATACAACTGAAGTAGAACCTCCCTGCTCCTATACTCAAATCATTTTGCTATGAAAGCTAACATACCATTCGCTTTCTTCACTGCCTGCTGCACCTGCATGCCTACTTTCAATGACTGGTGTACCATGACACCCAGGTGTCGCTCGTTGCATCTCCCCTTTTCCTAATCGGTCACCATTTAGATAATAGTCTGCTTTCCTATTTTTGCCACCAAAGTGGATAACCTCACATTTATCCACATTACACTGTATCTGCCAAACATTTGCCCACTCACCCAGCCTATCCAAGTCACCTTGCAGTCTCCTAGCATCCTCCTCACAGCTAACACTGCCCCCAGTATTAGATTAGATTAGATTAGATTAGATTAGATTAGATTCTTTATTTGTCATTCAGACCTTTCGGTCTGAACGAAACATCGTTCCCCTGCAGTCATACATACAATCCTTTTTAAAAAAATGACAGAACACACAACACACCCAACATCCACCACAGTGAGTTCACCAAACACCTCCCCACTGTGATGGAAGGCAAAGGCTTAAAGTCTCTGTCTCTTCCCTCTTTGTTTCCCTCTGCGCCGAGGCGATCCAGGCTTCAGTGTGACCCCACCGGGTGATGGTATTCCACCGGGCCCGTAGTCGCTGTCGGGCCGCTGCCACTGCCGCCGGTCCGGGACCGAGTCGGGACGCCGCTGCTGCTGCTGCTGCCCCCGGTGTTGCTGGAACTGCCCCGGGACCGAGCCAGGCCGCTGCTGCTGCTGCTGGAACCGCCCCGGGACCGAGTCGGGCCACCGCCGCTGCTGCTGCTGCTGGAACCGCCCCGGGACTGAGTTGGGCTGCTGCTGCCGCCGCCGGAATCGCTCCGGGACTGCTGGGCCGCCACCGCCGCTGCAACCTCCCCGGGACCGAGTCGGGCCGCTGCTGCTGCTGCCGGAACCGCTTCGGGACCGTGTCGGGCCACCGCCGCTGCTGCTGCTGCTGGAACTGCTCCGGGACAGAGTCGGGCCGCCGCCGCTGCCGCCGCCACTGGAACTGCCCCGGAACCTCGCAGGGCCGCCGCGGCTGGGACCGCTCTGGGACCGAGTCGGGTCTCTGCCGCTGCTGCTGCCGCCGCCGCTGGAACTGCTCCGGGACCGAGTCGGGCCGCCGCCGGGACAGCCCCGGGGCCCGAGGCCGCCAGCTTCGCCAATAGGCCTCGGCGCAGACGGAGACGAAAACGGGGAATACGACAGAAAGGTCGCACCCCCCACTAAGGAAGACACCCAGACATGTTACTCCCCCCCACCCACATACACACACAATCTAACAAAACGAAACCAACTAAAAACAGGACAAAAAAAATAAAATAACAGACGGACTGCAGGCGGGCCGCAGCTGTTAAACCAGCGCCGCCATATGTCGTATGTTACTGGTTCCCATCGATGGAATGTATGACTTGTTTTCCCTCATAAATACACTGGTGAAATAAGCATTGAGTGCTTTGGCCTTCCCTTTCCCGTCACTTACAACTGTGTTGTTCACCATGACATCTGCATCTCCCTTCTCTCCGTTACCCAAACGTTTCATATAAGACCAACATTGCTTGGCCTTTTCTTTCATTGCTGTGGTAAGGTTGTTTGACACAAAGTCTTGTTCAGCTTTATTCAGAGCTTTCCTTAATTCCTTCTGGCAATTTACAAGTGAACCCCAATCTTATTTGTCTTGTGTCTTCTTTGCTCTATTGTATGTCCTCTGTTTCTTACGCCTGAGTCTGTGGTGGTGTCTGGTGAACCAGGGTAGGGTATTTGATTTGGCTGCTGGTTTTTTGGAATATGTCTCTCCATGATCTGCTTTATTTCGGTTTCAACAGTGTCCCACTTCTCCTGAATAGAAGCATTCCCCATTGAGATATAATGGTCCCATAAAGCATCCAGGTCTGCATTGATCAGTTGGTTAAGAAGGAACTGCCGATGCTGAAAAATCGAAGGTAGACAAAAATGCGGGAGAAACTCAGCGGGTGAGGCACCATCTATGGAGCGAAGGAAATGGGCAACGTTTCGGGCTGAAACCTTTCCTCCTTCGCTCCATAGATGCTGCCTCACCCACTGAGTTTCTCCAGCATTTTTGTCTACCTGCATTGATCAGTTCCTCGTTTGCTCTCCGCCGTATGTAATATTTCCTTCATGTTTGTCATTTCCATTACTATTCTTTTTTTACGCTCAGGGGCTCGAGACCTTAATCCGGTCCTGGCAGTTCCTTCATCCCCATCCCTCCCGTCCCTCTGGTGCGGGGTGAAACTCAAGCGGACCAATGTGTATCTGTACCTAAATCAGTAAGCGGACCGTGTAGAAACGGAATCGCGTGGAAACGGAACTTACAGTGCGCACGCTTAAATAAAGCGAAGCGGGGACGCAGCGCTGGCAACGTAGTGCGGACCCAATAGGGCGGATCGTGGACAGGGAACTACATGGTGGACCTTGCAGGGTGAACCATGAGCGAAGGGGGCAGCGTATCTCCCCCAGGTCCGCGCTCGATCTTCACCCTGCCGGGTCCGCGTTTGAGCTTCACTCTGCCGGGTCCGCATTCGAACTCCACCCTGCCGCTGCTGGTTTACAAATATAGAATTTAGTTAAGAATAAGGGGTCGGTCATTTAGGACTGAGATGTGGAAAAACGTCTTCACCCAGAGAGTTGTGAGTCTGTGGAATTATCTGCCACAGAGGGCAGTGGAGGCCAGCTCTCTGGATGTTTTCAAGAGAAAGTTAGATAGAGCTCTTAAAGATAGTGGAGTCAGGGGATATGGGGAGAAGGCAGGAACGGGGTAGTGATTGGGGATGATCAGCCATGATCACAGTGAATGGCTGTGCTGGCTTGAAGGGCCGAATGGCCTATGTTTCTGTGTCTCCTCGCCCATCCACTTTGTTCCCCAAGTTTTTTTATATTTAAAAAAATAAATAAAAACATACAGTATTAACACGATCATAGGCTGCCTATGTACAAACAAACGATCAACAAATGAATATAACGCCAACTTTATCAACAAGACACTCATCCTCCCGCGGCGACCAGCGTTCATGGACGGCCTCCAGAGTCCCCGTGGACACAGCGTGTGGTTTCCCTCTCCAGGACACGCGGGCACGGACGTCGGCCCGGAAATGGGGCAGGCAGCCGGCTCCGGTCAGCGACTACCCGCTGCCTGGACCCGCGAATGGCCGTCTTGGCCAGGCCCAGGAGCAGACGGACAGGGAGATCCCTCTCCCTCCATCCCTCCTGTCCCTCTCCCCCCCTCTGTACCCGGTGCCCAAATATCAAGAGTGTGGGGCTAAAATGTAGCCAACACTTGAGGAACAGCCCCCTTCAGATAGTCGAACAGGGGTTACAACCTCTCACACTGCACGAAGACGTGGAACACGGTCTCTTCCTCGCCGCAGAAGTGGGAGCCTCCCACAGCCGACCTCGAGGGTGCGGTGGGCCAGAACCCGGTTCCCTCTCCTCTCTCCTGGTCTCTCTCCTGTTTTTGTTCAGTTTACAAATTGAGCACGCACGACAGTCGTCAGAATCTAATTGGCACTTTATTGTCACATGTATGAAACGCTACACACTGGAATTATATTTTTGATTACAAACAGTCCAGTAGAGTATTACCGTACCCCAGGTCAGCAAGTGTACATAAACAGTCTGCTGATCCTGTAAGCAAGAGGTGCCATTTTCCAAAATCCACACTCTAGTGATAGAATGATAGAAACAGTGAGGAAACAGGCCCTTCGGCCGAACTTGCCCATACCATCCAACATGTCCCATCTACACTAGTCCCACCTGCCTGCATTTGGCCCATATCCCTCTACACCTGGCCTATCCATGTACCTGTCCAAATGTTTCCTAAACGTTGCGATAGTGTCTTCATCATCTACCTCATCTGGCAGCTCGTTCCATACACCCACCACCGTTTGCATGAAAACGTACCTGCTCCGATTCCCATTAAAGCTTTCCACCCCTCACCTTAAACTATTAGACAATAGGCAATGGGTGCAGGAGTAGGGCATTCACTGTGATCATGGCTGATCATCTACAAGGCAAGGCAAGGCAAATTATTTATATAGCACCATTCGTACAAGCAGCAATTCGTAGTGCTTTACAAAAGAATAACATAGTTTAAAAACATTGCAGAACCACAATACAACACAGGACAACAAAATAGCCAAAATCAAACATTACAAAACAAGCAATAAGACAAATGCATGAATAGTAAAACAAAATCACTAAAACAATAAAACGATTTTAAAAGCACATACAAGTGTTGAGATTAGAAGGTTAAGATTACCTGCATGTTGGTAGTGAAAAGCTACAAGTAAACAACAGTGTTTTAGGCCTGATTTAAACGAGCTTACAGTCTGTACACACTCAGGTGTTCAGGGAGCTTGTTCCACAGGTGTGGAGCATAGCAACTGAACGCTGCTTCAGCCTTTTAGTTCTGACCCTGGAACACAGATTAAACCTGTCCCCGAAGACCTGAGGAGTCTAGGTGCCTCATATACAACAAGTAGGTCAGAGATGTATTTTGGACCCAGACCATACAGTGCCTTGTAAGCCAGTAACAGAATTTAAAAATCTATCCTTTCACACACAGGGAGCCAGTGCAACGATTTAAGGACAGGTGTAATGTAGTCCTTTTCTTGCTGTTGGTCAAGACTCTGGCAGCGGCATTCTGGATAAGCTGCAGTTGTTTAATTGATTTTTTACTGAGACCTGTAAAGATACCATTACAATAATCTAACCTACTGAAGATATATGCATGAACAGGTCTTTCAGTGTCTTCTTTGCACAGAAATCCCTTGATTATTGCAATGTGTTTTAGATGGTAATAGGCAGATTTGGTATGGTCTTTATATGGCTGTTAAAATTCAAATCCGAGTCCATAACCGCAATCAGTGCACAGTTCCTGCCTTCTCCCCATATCCCCTGACTCTGCTATCTTTAAGAGATCTATCTAACTCTCTCTTGAAAGCCTCCAGAGAGATAGACCTCCAGTGCCTTCTGATGCAGAGAATTCCACAGGTTCTCAACTCTGGGTAAAAACGTTTTCCTCATCCCCATTCTAAAATGGATTACCCCTTATTCTTGAACTGTGGCCCCTGGTTCTGGACTCCCCCAACATCGGGAACATTGTGCTTACCGACGAGCCCCCCCCCCCCCCCCACCTCGCCTATCACAAGGCTTGAGGATTAACGCTTGTAGACAACAAGGTGCAGGACTAGGCCATTCGGTGCTGCCACGAAGGGCCGAATGGCCTATTCCTGCACCTATTGTCTATTGTCTATAACCTAGTAACGTGGGGCGCAGAAATCATGGGGCACCATGGTTAGCATGAGGAGTTGGGCCGAAGGGCCTGTTTTCCCGTGGTATGACGAACCAAATGCGACTAGCCTCGATGGGGAACCTTGGACGGAATGGAGGAGTTGGGCCGAATGGCCTGTTTCCATGGAAGGAAAGGATCACATCTCGAGACCCTAAGGGATAAACCCTGCTCTCTCTCCTCAACAGGAAACAGAGTCCCCTTTATCCCCAACATCGTGGAATCATTCATCCCCCCCCCCTGCACTATCTCCTCGTACTCCCCTCCCCCCCCCCCACAGCCAAAACCTTACCCAGTTCCTTACTCACCGCCACTGAAAAAGATGGGAAAAAAATAATCATGGCAGACAGCATCTGTGGAGAACACGGATAGTGACGTTTCACAGAGTGCTGGAGTAACTCAGCGGGTCAGGCAGCATCTGTGGAGAACATGGATAGTGACGTTTCACAGAGTGCTGGAGTAACTCAGCGGGTCAGGCAGCATCTGTGGAGAACATGGATTGGTGACGACCCTCCTGCCGCCCCGTTCGCCTCACCCCCCCACCTCCTCAACCTCCCCTCAACCGCCCCTCCCCCTCAACCTCCCCTCAACCACCCCTTCCCCCTCAACCACCCCTTCCCCCCAACCACCCACACCCCCCCCCTCAACCTCCCCTCCCTCACGCCAACCACCCATCCCCCCTCAACCACCCCTCTCCTCGTCCCACTTTGTATCTCTTGATGTTACCGTCATTACTTTCATCCTGAATCAGGACCCAGTTTGTCAACATTTTCAACAGTAACCGGAAGACTTTTACAGACCATGTGTCTCTCTGTGGGAATTCTCTGCCACAGACGGCAGTCGGTGGCTTATTCACTGGAGACTCAAGAGAGAGCTGGATAAAGCTCTTGAAAATAACGGAGTCAGGGGATATGTGGAGAAGGCAGGAACTGATTGTGGATGATCAGCCATGATCACATTGAATGCATCCTGCGCCCATTTACCACTGGTTCTAACCGCTGTCTTTCAACCAACTCCGACACCACCTTCTCTCTCCTCCACCCCAGTTTGCCGCTGATTCGGGTGGATTTCCCACAACCTGGAGTCGGCGCCCGTTGAGCAGATGTGACCGGACCGGGACACCGCGAGGATGCGGCCCTCTGACTGCAAGGCCGTGGGTCTGCTGCGGCTGCTGCAGGTACAGAGAGGGAGAGACCGGCAGGTACAGAGAGGGAGAGACCGCTCGGCCCGCGCTTTGCTGCTGTCTGCAGGGTTGGGAGTGAAGAATTGTGGAGCCAAAACGCAGCGGGTCGGGCAGCATCAGTGGAGGGAATGGACAGGCGACCCTTCAGGCTGATGGGGGAGGGAGGGGAACCGGGATAATGCTGGAACAGAGAGGTGTGTGTGTGTGTGGGGGGGGGGGGGGGGGGGGGGGGGGGGGGGGGGGGAGTGATGCATGACCTCTCAAGTGATTGGTGGAAGA
>CAUPSL010000180.1:0-24668 GCA_963514005.1 Raja brachyura
CCCCCTGTCTCCCCCTCACCTGCGAGCTGCAGCAGGATGTGAGCCGTGTCTACCCCGTGCGTGTTGGAGGCGGTGAGCAGCAAGTCGCCCACGTCCATCCGTCCCACCCGACGCAGGCACAGCGAGTGCTGGTCATCGTCCGGCATGGTCAGCTCACACTGCCGCGGCCAGTGTGTCAGTAGCACCCCCTCCCTGGGGCAGGGGAGAGAGAGAGAGAGAGGGGGAGAGAGAGTGGGAGAGTGGGGGGAGAGAGAGAGAAGGGGGGGGGAGAGAGAGGGGCAGAGAAGAGGGGGAGAGGAGGGGGGAGAGAGGAGGGGGGAAGAGAGGGGTGAGAGAGAGAGAGTGGGGAGAGAGGGGGATGAGAGAGATAGGGGATAGAGGGGGAGGGAGAGAGAGGGAGAGGGAGGGAGAGAGAGAGAGTGGGGGGAGAGAGGGGAGAGAGAGGGGGGGAGAGAGGGGAGAGAGAGAGAGTGGGGAGAGAGAGAAAGAGATGGGGAGAGAGAGAGAGAGTGGGGGAGAGAGGGGAGAGAGGGGGGGGGGAGAGGGAGAGAGAGAGAGAGAGAGGGAGAGGGAGATGGGGGGAGAGGGAGAGAGGGAGAGGGAGGGAGGGAGACAGAGAGGGGGGAGAGAGGAAGAGGCGGGGAGATATAGAGAGGGGAAGAGAGAGAGAGGGGGAGAGAGAGGGAGAGAGGGGGAGAGAGAGGGAGAGAGAGGGAGAGACAGTGAAACAGTGGCATAGACACAGGTAGACAAGAGTGCTGGAGAAACTCAGTGGGTGAGGCAGAATCTATGGAGCGAAGGAATTGGTGACGTTTCGGGCCGAGACCCTTCTTCAGACTGAGGAAAGGCCTCGACCAGAAACGTCGCCTATTCCTTCGCTCCATCGATGTTGCCTCACCCGCTGAGTTTCTCCAGCACTCTTGTCTACCTGTGATTTTTCCAGCATCTGCAGTTCCTTCTTAAACAGAGAGAAAGACATAATCAGTAACAGTTCATTGGTGAGTCGGATTCGACGAGACGTTTGGATGCAGCATGGAGCAATGTGACTGGGCGATCAATAATGTTTGGTGCAGAATATAGAGGGTTGCGATTGTACCCTGACTGTAAAAAGGTTTCCCCTATTTTTCTATTTAATCTGTCCCCTCTCACCTTATACCCATCTTATATTACTAAAAGTCTGACCTTGGCCACTTCCTAGTGTTCTGTATATAGATTTTAGAAAAAAAAAAACGCTGCCACTTATGGCTGTGATTTTTGGCCACCTTACCTAGAGTCCCGCTACGCTGCGCAGGACAAGGGGACTTTTCCCATCGATGAAAAATAGAAGAGTTATTACTGTTTAAAAAATGTTGAGATTCTCTCTCCTGAAGGCCACGCCCCTTCCGGAGGGACAATAAAACCCGGAATGTGTTTAGTGCCTCAGTCAGTCTCTGCGAGATGGGGGAGCAAGAGGGTCACGTCTCTCAGTCTGAGCTGTGAATAACACTGAACACATGTCTTGTAAACCGTGGGTTACACAAAAAGCTGGAGAAACTCAGCGGGTGCAGCAGCATCTAAGGAGCGAAGGAGATAGGCGACGTTTCGGGTCGAGACCCTTCTTCAGACTGGTCAGGGATCAGGGAAACGAGAGATATAAACGGTGATGTGGAGAGATAAGGAACAATGAATGAAAGATATGCAAAAAAGTATCGATGATAAAGGAAACAGGCCATTGTAAGCTGTTTGTAGTGTGAAAATGAGACTTGGGTGGGGGAGAGATAGAGAGAGAGGGAATGCCAGGGCCCGAGGGCTGAGGGAGAGGTGGGAAGGGGAGGAGGCAGTCTGGGTTAACAGAATTGAGAAAATTCAATGTTTAAGCCCAGAGGATGCAGACTCCCCAAGCGGAATATGAGGTGCTGTTCCTCCAACTTGCGGGTGTTGCTCACTCTGGCCGTGGAGGAGGCCCAGGACCGAGAGGTCGGATACGGAATGGGAGGGGGAGTTGAAGTGCTGAGCCACCGGGAGGTCGGGTTGGTTATTGCGGACCGAGCGGAGGTGTTCGGCGAAACGATCGCCCAGCTTCCGCTTGGTCTCACCGATGAAGATCAGCTGGCATCTGGAGCAACGGATGCAGTAGATGAGGTTGGAGGAGGTGCAGGTGAACCTCTGTCGGACTTGGAAGGACTGCTTGGGTCCCTGAAAGGAGTGGATGGGGGAGGTGAAGGGACAAGTGTAGCATCTCTTGCGGTTGCAAGGGAAAGTGCCCGGGGAAGGAGTGGAGCGGGAGGGAAGGGAAGAATTGACAAGGGAGTTGCGGAGGGAGCGGTCTTTGCGGAAGGCAGACAGGGGGGGAGATGGGAAGATGTGGCGAGTGGAGGGGTCACGCTGGAGGTGGCGAAACTGGCGGAGGACTATGTGTTGTATGCGCTGGCTGGTGGGGTGAAAGGTGAGGACCAGGGGGACTCGGCCCATGTCGTGAGTGGGGGAATGGGGAGAGAGGGCAGTGTTGCGGGGTATGGAGGAGACCCTGGTACGAGCCTCATCTATAGTGGGGGAGGGGAAACCCTGTTCTCTGAAGAACGAGGACATTTGTCATGACTTGTAAACTGCAAGTGGTTCTACTGACCTGTCAGTGCCCTTAATGTGGTTTGAAAATATAGTTTGGAAATGATAAAGCTGTGTTGTCTTTGGTTTGGAAATGCTAAAGTTGCCTTAGAAACATAGAAACATAGAAACATAGAAATTAGGTGCAGGAGTAGGCCATTCGGCCCTTCGAGCCTGCACCACCATTCAATATGATCATGGCTGATCATCCAACTCAGTATCCCGTACCTGCCTTGCCTAAATAAAGTTGCCTTGCGTAATTAAAGTTGCCTTCCCTTCTATATAATCAAAAGTCTAATCTTGACCACTTCCTGTTTGCGCTTTCTATTGATTTAAAAAAAAATGCTACCAAGTATGGCTGTGATTTTTGGCCATCTTACTCAGAGACCCCTCCGCTCATCAGGTGCCGAGGATTTTTCCCATCATTTAAAAATAATAGAGTTATTAGTGTTTAAAAAAATGTTGAGATTCTCTCTCCTGTTAATCACTCCATGAAGGTCATGCCCCTTCTAGTGGGAGGGACTATAAAACCCATAAGTGTCGGCGTGGCACAATCTCTGCAAGATGGAGGAGGGAGAGGTCACGAGTCGCTGTCTTTAGTTGCCTTCCACCCTGCTTGAAGTGGTAAGAAACTGCACTTGAATTTGGTGGCCTTGTAGCCTGCTTGAAGTGGTAAGAAACTGCACTTGAATTTGGTGGCCTTGTACCCTGCTTGAAATGGTATGACACTGAACTTGAATTTGGTGGCCTTGTACCCTGCTTGAAATGGTATGACACTGAACTTGAATTTGGTGGCCTTGTACCCTGCTTGAAATGGTATGACACTGAACTTGAATTTGGTGGCCTTGTACCCTGCTTGAAATGGTATGACACTGAACTTGAATTTGGTGGCCTTGTACCCTGCTTGAAATGGTATGACACTGCACTTGAATTTGGTGACCTTCCACCCTGCTTGAAATGGAATTTCAAGGAATAGCCGTGAGTCAACTGCCAGCCCACCAGCCTTGAGTGAGTGAGCTGCCAGCACAACAGGGTTAAGTGACTGAGCCGCCAGCCCAAGAATCCATTCGGCCCACAAAGTCCATACTAGCCCTCTGGAAATCAGTCCCTTCAGCCCACAACACCCATACTAGCGCTGCAGAAAGCGCCCCCTCCCCCTCACTGGCCACCAATATTGGAATTGGTGGAGAGGTGGAATATTGCGTTGGGGGAACCATCCCTCCCGTGTGATGATGGGACCCAACGGGTCCCACTCAGTCTAGTATCTTCATATTCTTGACTCCCTTTACTCTGGGCAAGAGACTTCTTTTGTCACGGTGGCGCAGTGGTAGAGTTGCCGCCTTACAGCGAATGCAGCGCCGTGGACCCGGGTTCGATCCCGACTACGGGCGCGGTGTGTACGGAGCTTGCACGTTCGCCCCGTGACCTGCGTGGGTTTTTCTCCGAGATCTTCGGTTTCCCCACGCACTCCAAAGACGTGCAGGTACGTAGGTTAATGGGTACGTATGCTTGGTATAAGTGTCAATTGTCCCTAGAATTGTGTAGGATAGTGTTAGTGTGTGGGATGATTGCTGGTCGGTGAGGACTCGATGGGCTGAAGGGCCTGTTTCCACGCTGTAACTCTAAAACCTAAACGTTGGGATAGTCCCAGCCTCAACTACCTCCTCCGACAGCTCATCCCATACACCCACCGCCCTCTGTGTGAAAAAGTTGCCCCTCGGGTTCCTGTTAAATATGGGTAAAAATATGTGCATTTACCCTGTCTATTCCTCTCATGATCGTGTACTAAGGCTAGCTTTACTGAAGCTAGACACTAAAAGCTGGAGCAACTCAGCGGGACAGACAGCATCTCTGTAGAGAAACCTGCAGAAGGGTCTCGACCCGAAACGTCACCCATTCCTTCTCTCCAGAGTTGCTGCCTGTCCCGCTGAGTTACTCCAGCATTTTCGGTGTAAACCAGCATCTGCAGTTCCTCCCCGCACAGTTAATCTAGCCTTTCACCAGAGGGCGGTGAATCTGTGGGATTCTTTGCCACAGACGGCTGTGGAGGCCACAAGTCAGTGGATATTTTTAAGGCTGAGATAGACAGATTCTTGATTAGTGCGGGTGTCAGGGGTTATGGGGAGAAGGCAGGAGAATGGGGTTAGGAGGGAGAGATAGATCAGCCACGATTGATTGGCCCAGTAGAATCGATGGGCCGAATGGCCTGATTCTGGTCCAAGAAATGTGTTTCACTGTACCAATAAATAAACCATTGGCCATTGAGAACATGTGAAATGTAAATTCACAAGTTCAAAAGCTATAGGAGCAGGATTAGGCCATTCGGCCCAACAAGTCTACCCCGCCATTCAATCATTTCTTTAGTTCAGAGATCCAGCGCGGAAACAGGCCCTTCGGCCCACCGAGTCCGCGCCGACCAGCGATCCCCGCACACTAACACTATCCTACACACCCACTAGGGACAATGTACATTTATACCAAGCCGATTAAGCTACAAACCTGCACGTCTTTGGGGTGTGGGAGGAAACCGAAGTTCTTGGAGAAAACCCACGTGGGTCACGGGGAGAACGTACAAACTCTGTACGGACAGCGCCCGTAGTCGGGATCGAACCCGGGTATTCTGGCGCCTATCCAAATACATCTTAAACACCACTATTGTATCTGCCTCCACCACCCTCTGTGTAAAAAAACGTGCCCCGCACATCTCGTTTACACTTTGCCCCTCTCACATTAAAGCTGTGCCCTCTAGTTTTTCCACCTTGGTTCTTGGTTACTTGGTCCTTCGAAAATATTCCAACTGGAATTTAAACTGGAGGTGGTGAAGGGAGGGGTTTAGCCAGAGAGGGTTGGTTATTGGGAAGAAAGTGCCACTTTAAATGTAGTTGCATCTGGCTGGGCAACCGTGGCTTGGTGGAGATTATTCCGTGCTTTAATAGTGCGTGGAAAGAACGAATTGCTGTCCACATCTGTCTTTGAGGCTGGGACCACAAATTGGATCGAATGCCCTCGTCTGCTCCTAATTGGTTTGGGGTTGGTGTAGGTCTTGTGATCTATGTCTAGCTGACCATTTAACATTTTGTAAAAACAGGTCAAACGGTGAGCTTCACGTCTGTCTTGGAGAGGGTTCCACCCCCCCCCCAGAGAATTCAGAAGTTTGGTGACACTCGCTTCTCTCTCGTAGGTGTTAGTAACAAATCGAGCGGCCTGTCTTTGGACACGTTCGATGGATGCAATGTTTTTATCTGTGTATGGGTCCCAAGCCGCAAATGCGTAGTCCAGATGAGGTCTAACGAGGGTGAAATACAGCTTCTCCTTGACAGAAGCTGAACAATGATGGAAGTTGCATCTCAGGAAGTTTAGGACACCTGTTGCTTTCACTGTTACATGATGAGCCTGACCATTCCAACGTAGATCATTCTGCAATTTGATGCCAAGATACTTGGTTTGTTTGGATTCTTCAAGGGTGTCACCAAGTATGTTGTAAGATGTGACGCCTGGATTCCTCTTTCTGGTGACACGCATGGTTTCACATTTGGAAGGGTTGAACTGCATGCCCCATTGTTGTGACCACTCGACCATAGTATCGAGATCCTTTTGGAGAGCATCTTCATCATCAGCTGACTTAATTGGACGGTACAGCAAACAATCATCAGCGAATAGTCTGGTCGTACTTGCAACTTTTTCATGGATGTCATTGATGTAAAGCAAAAATAGGTGTGGGCCAAGTACTGTGCCCTGGGGTGTACCACTCAACACTGGGTGCCAATTGGAGCTCTTTCCGTTCACACACACGCGCTGAAGACGTTTTGTCAGGAAACTGGAAATCCAGCGTTTCGTGTTGGAACGAATACCGTAGAAGTCAAGCTTCCGAAGCAGTCTCTGGTGTGGGATGACATCAAATGCTTTAGAAAAGTCCAGTACAACTAAATCCATGATGACGTTACTGTCAAGGTGCTTGGCCAGGTCATTTGTTGTCAGGATAAGCTGAGACTCGCATGATCTATGCCTCCTAAATGCATGTTGGTTGTCGGCAAGAATATTATGTTTGCTCACGTGACACGTCAGATTACTATCAATGATATGCTCCACCTTGGGAAAAAGGGTCTGACTGTCTACCTTATCTAGACGATTTTTCATAGTACACTAGACAACCCGTGGACCCGTTGTGGCGTCAGAGTTCCTCGTCGTGATGCCAGTCAAAATGGCGATCAGAAAATGGCGGCCCTCCCCCAACTGCGCAGGCGCAGCTGACGGGCCTGGCCACTCACGGTATAAAGAAAATTAAAGTTTATAAAGGGAAATACTTTGTAAAATCAGACAAAACTCACTACTGCACACCCCTGGCGAATGGTGAGTAAGGCGTACCTAAAATTGTAGCGCTATCATGTACCGTTTTAGCTGCATTTCGGGAACACACATACATACATACACACAAATGTATACATTTACTGATGCCCTCCTGAATCTAAAGTAAACTAACTACACCAAACTAATCTAAACTAACTTAGTTGAGGGCATTGGTTGGTAGTGTGAGGTTGAGGCGCCATCTACACCTCACGCTGCCTCGGTAAGGCCGGCAGCATCATCAAGGACCAGTCTCACCCCCGGTCACTCCCTCTTCTCCCCTCTCCCATCGGGCAAGAGGTACAGAAGTGTGAAAACGAACGCACACACACCTCCAGATTCAGGGACCAGTTTCTTCCCGGCTGTTATCAGGCAACTGAACCGTCCTCTCACCAACTAGAGAGCGGTCCTGACCTCCCATCCACCTCATTTAATAATAAGGGGTAATAAGCCGTTTAGAACAGAGACGAGGAAACACTTTTTCTCACAGAGAGTTGTGAGTCTGTGGAATTCACTGCCTCAGAGGGCGGTGGAGGCCGGTTCTCTGGATACTTTCAAGAGAGAGCTAGATAGGGCTCTTAAAGATAGCGGAGTCAGGGGATATGGGGAGAAGGCAGGAACGGGGAACTGATTGGGGACGATCAGCCGTGATCACATTGAATGGCGGTGATGGCTCGAAGGGCCGAATGGTCTACTCCTGCACCTATTGTCTATTGACTGGGGCTTGTACTCCAGTATGCTTCCTGAAGCCATGTTGTCTGAAGAAGGGTCTCGACCCGAAACGTCGCCTATCTCCTTCGCTCCTTAGATGCTGCTGCACCCGCTGAGTTTCTCCAGCCTTTTGTGTAACCCTTGCTGACATCGTTGCCTTGGCACCATGATGCTCACTGATCTACCCCCTCCCTCCCCCTTTACTCACCCTCTACAGTGAATGGCGGTGCTGGCTCAAAGGGCCGAATGGCCTCCTCCTGCACCTATTGTCTATTATCCACCTCTTTGGAGACCCTCGGACTATCCTTGATCGGACTTTGCCGGCTTCACCTTGCACTAAACGTGATTCCCTTTATCGTGTACCTGTACCCTGTGGATTGTAATCGCGTATTGTCTTTCCGCTGGCTGGTTAGCACGCAACAGAAGCTTTTCACTGTACCTCGGTACACGGGACAATAAACTGAACGGAACTGTGATGTGTGGAAGGTGATGCTCACCTGGCCCAGGTGACGTCAGCCTGCACGTAGTTGAGCGTGCAGGTAATGCAGACACTTTGGTTTTCCACGGCGTAAACAACGTCGGGCTTGTCGATGATACAGGGCGCTTCCTCCAGGTACGGACCTGTGGGGCAAGGAACATAGAAACATAGAAACATAGATATTAGGTGCAGGAGTAGAGGCCATTCGGCCCTTCGAGCCTGCACCGCCATTCAATATGATCATGGCTGATCATCCAACTCAGTATCCCGTACCTGCCTTCTCTCCATACCCTCTGATCCCCTTAGCCACAAGGGGCACATCTAACTCCCTCTTAAATATAGCCAATGAACTGGCCTCAACTACCCTCTGTGGCAGAGAGATCCAGAGACCCACCACTCTCTGTGTGAAAAAAGTCCTTCTCATCTCGGTCCTAAAGGATTTCCCCCTTATCCTTAAGCTGTGACCCCTTGTCCTGGACCTCCCCAACATCGGGAACAATCTTCCTGCATCTAGCCTGTCCAACCCCTTAAGAATTTTTTAAGTTTCTATAAGATCCCCCCTCAATCTCCTAAATTCTAGAGAGTATAAACCGAGTCTATCCAGTCTTTGTTCATAAGACAGTCCTGACATCCCAGCTATCAGTCTGGTGAACCTTCTCTGCACTCCCTCTATGGCAAGAATGTCCTTCCTCAGATTTGGAGACCAGAACTGTACGCAATACTCCAGGTGTGGTCTCACCAAGACCTATACAACTGAAGTAGAACCTCCCTGCTCCTATACTCAAATCCTTTTGCTATGAAAGCTAAAATACCATTGGCTTTCTTCACTGCCTGCTGCACCTGCATGCCTACTTTCAATGACTGGTGTACCATGACACCCAGGTCGCGCTGCATCTCCCCTTTTCCTAATCGGCCTCCGTTTAGATAATAGTCTGTTTTCCTGTTTTTGCCACCAAAGTGGATAACCTCACATTTATCCACATTATACTGCATCTGCCAAACATTTGCCCACTCACCCAGCCTATCCAAGTCACCTTGCAGTCTCCTAGCATCCTCCTCACAGCTAACACTGCACCCCAGCTTAGTGTCATCCGCAAACTTGGAGATGTTGCCTTCAATTCCCTCATCCAGATCATTAATATATATTGTAAATAGCTGGGGTCCCAGCACTGAGCCTTGCGGTACCCCACTAGTCACTGCCTGCCATTGTGAAAACGACCCGTTTACTCCTACTCTTTGCTTCCTGTTTGCCAGCCAGTTCTCTATCCACATCAATACTGAACCCCCAATGCCGTGTGCTTCAAGTTTATATACTAATCTCTTATGTGGGACCTTGTCGAAAGCCTTCTGGAAGTCCAGATACACCACGTACGTCCAGAACGCACACACTCCATGTGTAGCAAAGAACCGCAGATGCTGGTTTACGCCAAAGATAGACACAAAATGCTGGAGTAACTCAGCGGGACGGGCAGCGTCTCTGGAGAGAAGGCACGGGTGACGTTTCGGGTCGAGACCCTTCTCCAGACTGAGGTGGAGTCTCTGCCTCAGAGGGCGGTGGAGGCCGGTTCTCTGGATGCTTTCAAGAGAGAGCTAGATAGGGCTCTTAAAGATAGCGGAGTCAGGGGATATGGGGAGAAGGCAGGAACGGGGATGATCAGCCATGATCAAATTTAATGGCGGTGCTGGCTCGAAGGGCCGAATGGCCTCCTCCTGCACCTATTGTCTATTGTCAAAGGTTGAAAGGTTGAAGGTTAATTGGCTCTCTGTAAATTGCCCCTAGTGTGTGGGGAGTGGAAGGGAAACTGGGAACTAGATTGTGAACAGGTGATCGATGGTCGGTGAGGACTCGGAGAGCTGATGGGCCTGTAACTCGGAACTAAAGTAAACTAACTAACCTAAACTAAACTAAACTGAACCAGGCAAAACAAGACTAATCTAAACTAGACTTGACTAAATTAATCTTAACTAAAAGAAAATTAGTTTGAATCAGCCTGAAGAAGGGCCTCGAACTACAGAGAGTCTGTGGAATTCTCTGCCACAGAGGGTAGTTGAGGCCAGTTCATTGGCTATATTTAAGAGGGCGTTAGATGTGGCACTTGTGGCTAAAGGGATCAGGGGGTATGGAGAGAAGGCAGGTACGGGATACTGAGTTGGATGATCAGCCATGATCACATTGAATGGCGGTACAGGCTCGAAGGGCCGAATGGCCTACTCCTGCACCTATTTTCTATGTTTCTATGCGACCTCCAGGTCGAAGAACAGCTTCTTCCCAACCACCATCAGGCTGTTGGACGCTTATGACCTCCAACTAAACTGTGGACTACAGAAGGGTCTCGACCTGAAACGTCACCTCTCCGTGTTCTCCACAGATGCTGCCTGACCCGCTGAGTTACTCCAGCACTCTGTGAAACGTCACCTATCCATGTTCTCCACAGATGCTGCCTGACCCGCAGAGTTACTCCAGCACTCTGTGAAACGTCACCTATCCATGTTCTCCACAGATGCTGCCTGACCCGCTGAGTTACTCCAGCACTCTGTGAAACGTCACCTATCCATGTTCTCCACAGATGCTGCCTGACCCGCTGAGTTACTCCAGCACTCTGTGAAACGTCACCTATCCATGTTCTCCACAGATGCTGCCTGACCCGCTGAGTTACTCCAGCACTCTGTGAAACGTCACCTATCCATGTTCTCCACAGATGCTGCCTGACCCGCTGAGTTACTCCAGCACTCTGTGAAACGTCAACAGACAATAACCAATTGTCTAGTGTCTATTTGATACGGCTCATAAAGATAGCGGAGTCAGGGGATATGGGGAGAAGGCAGGAACGGGGTACTGTATATTGTAAATAGCTGCGGTCCCAGCACCGAGCCTTGCGGTACCCCACTAGTCACTGCCTGCCATTCTGAAAGGGACCCGTTGATCCCTACCCTTTGTTTCCTGTCTGCCAACCACTTCTCTATCCATGTCAGCACTCTACCCCCAATACCATGTGCCCCAATTTAGCCCACTAATCTCCTATGTGGGACCTTATCAAATGCTTTCTGAAAGTCCAGGTACACTACATCCACTGGCTCTCCCTTGTCCATTTTCCTAGTTACATCCCGATGTTGGGGAGGTCCAGGACAAGGGGTCACAGCTTAAGGAAAAGGGGGGAAATCCTTTAGGACCGAGATGAGAAGGACTTTTTTCACACAGAGAGTGGTGGGTCTCTGGAACTCTCTGCCACAGAGGGTAGTTGAGGCCAGTTCATTGGCTATATTTAAGAGGGAGTTAGATGTGGCCCTTGTGGCTAAAGGGGATCAGAGGGTATGGAGAGAAGGCAGGTACGGGATACTGAGTTGGATGCTCAGCCATGATCATATTGAACGGCGGTGCAGGCTCGAAGGGCCGAATGGCCTCTACTCCTGCACCTAATTTCTATGTTTCTATGTTTCTATCCTCAAAAAATTCCATAAGATTAGTCGAGCGTGATTTCCCCCTCGTAAACCCACGCTGACTCGGACCGATCCTGCTCCCGCTAATCGCTCTGTGTCTTGTTATTTTTTGCAAAACCAGCGCCAGTGCTCCTTACCTCGGTCCAGGAGTTTGACGGGCTCGGAGACGGGGCAGGGCTTGCTGCAACTCTTTGGCGTGGCGCTCTGAATCCTGAAGAGGTACTGGATGCCCTTGTTGAGCGACTGGATGGTGAAGGCGGTCTCCTTGACGTTGGTCTTGAGGATGTGCCACTGGGGCGTGCCCAGAACCTGGCTCTGAATGACATAGGTCAACGTGCTGGGGTCTGGAGGGGGGAAAGACCACACCATCCGATCAAGTTGGGAGGTGAGACCTTTTTATCAAGTTCACATTCACATTGATCGTCACATGGCATCAATTGGTCCAGTGAGATCAGAGTTACCGTACAGCCGTACGAAGAAAAATAACACCACCTATCTTAGTATCATCTGCATACTTACTTATCCAATTTTCCACCCCATCATCTAGATCATTGATGTACATGACAAACAACAGTGGACCCAACACAGATCCCTTAAGTGAAAGTAAATCCAAAGGGTTTCTACAGCTAAGATAGGTGTTGCTGTGGATAATGAGGTAGATTTTCAAAGTCTACAGAGAGATTTGAGCCATTTGGAAGAGTGGGCTGAAAGATGGCAGATGGAGTTTAATGCTGATAAGTGTGAGATGCTACATCTTGGCAGGACAAATCAAAATAGGACGTACATGGTAAATGGTAGGGAATTGAGGAATGCTGTGGAACAGAGGGATCTAGGAATAACTGTGCATAGTTCCCTGAAGGTGGAATCGCATGTAGATAGGGTGGTAAAGAAAGCTTTTGGTGTGCTGGCCTTTATAAATCAGAGCATTGAATATAGGAGTAGGGAAGTAATGTTAAAATTGTACAAGGCATTGGTGAGACCAATTCTGGAGTATGGTGTACAATTTTGGTCGCCTAATTATAGGAAGGATGTCAACAAAATAGAGAGAGTACAGAGGAGATTTACTAGAATGTTGCCTGGGTTCCAGCAACTAAGTTACAGAGAAAGGTTGAACAAGTTAGGTCTTTATTCTTTGGAGCGCAGAAGGTTAAGGGGGGACTTGATTGAAGTCTTTAAAATGATGAAAGGGATAGACAGAGTTGACGTGGATAAGCTTTTCCCATTGAGGGTAGGGAAGATTCAAACAAGAGGGCATGACATGAGAATTAAGGGACAGAAGTTTAGGGGTAACATGAGGGGGAACTTCTTTACTCAGAGAGTGGTGGCTGTGTGGAATGATCTTCCTGCAGAAGTGGGGGAGGCAGGATCGATTTTAACATTTAAAAGTAAAGTGGATAGGTATATGGACGGGAAGGGAATGGAGGGGTATGGTCTGAGTGCAGGTAGATGGGACTAGGGGAAAATAAATGGTCGGCACGGACTGGAAGGGCCAAGAAGGCCTGTTTCCGTGCTGTAATGGTTATATGGTTAACACAATAGACAGTAGACAACAGGTGCAGGAGTCTCCCACTAGTGGAAACATCCTCTCCGCATCCACTCTATCCAGGCCTTTCTTGTGAAAGGAGAGAGGGTGAAACAAATGCAAAATGGAGGGAGAAAGGAAGGTGACAAATCAAGGTCTCTGTCTCTCTCTCTCTTACCGTCTCTCTCTCTGTTTGTCTCTCTCCGTCTCTCTCTGTCTCTCTCTCTCTCTCCCCATCTCTCCGTCTATCTCCCTCTCTCCCTCTGTGTGTGTTCCTCTCTCTCTCTCTGTCTGTCTGTCTCTCTCTCTCTCTTTGTCTCTGTCTCTCTCTTTGTCTCTGCCTCTCTCCGTCTCTCTCTCTCTGTCCTTCGGGCCAGCACCGCCATTCAATGTGATCATGGCTGATCATCCCCAATCAGTACCCCGTTCCTGCCTTTATCCGCTATCTTTAAGAGCCTTATCTAGCTCTCTCTTTAAAGCATCCGGAGAACCGGCCTCCACCGCCCTCTGAGGCAGAGAATTTTGTTCCCGATGTTGGGGAGGTCCAGGACAAGGGGTCACAGTTTAAGGATAAGGGGGAAATCCTTTAGGACCGAGATGAGAAGGACTTTTTTCACACAGAGAGTGGTGGGTCTCTGGAACTCTCTGCCACAGAGGGTAGTTGAGGCCAGTTCATTGGCTATATTTAAGAGGGAGTTAGATGTGGCCCTTGTGGCTAAAGGGGATCAGAGGGTATGGAGAGAAGGCAGGTACGGGATACTGAGTTGGATGATCAGCCATGATCATATTGAATGGCGGTGCAGGCTCGAAGGGCCGAATGGCCTACTCCTGCACCTGTTGTCTATGTGTCTATGTTTCTATGTTTCTAATTCCACAGACTCACAACTCTCTGTGTGAGAAAGTGTCTCCTCGTCTGTTTCTTGAAGGCAGAGATAGATAGATTTGTGATGAGTGCGGGTGTCAGGGGTTATGGGGAGAAGGCAGGAGAATGGGGTTAGGAGGGAGAGATAGATCAACCGTGATTGAATGGCCGAGTAGACTAGATGGGCCGAATGGCCTAATTCTGCTCCTGTCACTGATGACCTTATGTGAGGAGTGTGTGACGGGGAGGAGCGGAGGGCGAATGTCCTGGCGTGTGACCCTTGACCCGTGGGTGACCCGGCGGACGGTTCGAGCCGTTACCTATGGAGGGGTCGAGCTTCTTCGGCCGGGTCCAGCGCAGCGTGACGGTGCGTCCAGTCACGCCCACAACGGCCGCAGGCCCCGCCGGGGGGTCCGGGACCACGTCTGGGGAGAGGCAGCGGTCAGCGGTCAGCGGTGGGCAATGAGGGAGACACACAGCAGCCCCCCCCCACCCACACCCTCCCACCCCCACACACCCCATCCCTTCCCTCACCCCCACCCCTCCCCCACCATGCTCCCAACCCCCCCCCCCCCCTCCTCTCGGCCCTTGCCCCTCCCTCCACTCACCCTCACCCTCACCCTCACCCTCACCCACAGCATGCACCCCTCTCCCCATTCACCCCCTCCCCAAACCCCCTCCCTTCACCCCCACCCCTCACCCCCACCCCGCTATCTTTAAGAGCCCTATCTAGCTCTCTCTTGAAAGCATCCAGAGAACCGGCCTCCACCGCCCTCTGAGGCAGAGAATTCCACAGACTCACAACTCTCTGTGAGAAAAAATGTTTCCTCGTCTCCGTTCTAAATGGCTTACTCCTTATTCTTAAACTGTGGCCCCTGGTTCTGGACTCCCCCAACATCGGGAACATGTTTCCTGCCTCTATTGTGTCCAAACCCTTAATAATCTTATATGCGTCAATGAGATTTCCTCTCATCCTTCTAAATTTCATTTCGGAGTCACGTGAGTGACTTCGTGAAGAGCCCGCCGGCGCGCATGCTCGACATATCGTCGTAGCGCGTTGCTGCGACGGCTGGCGGTGGAGCGCGCTCCTCGCCAGCCCTTCATAAGGGGCCACGGAGGTAAGTATTCTACCTTTAGCTGGTGGTCCTTGTTGTCTGATTATGTCTTGCAGCAAGGACATGGATGGGAGTTCGAAGGGCCGGAGGACGTCAGGACGAGTTCGCCGGTCAACAGTTCCGGGGCCATTACCATCGGCAGTACCTGCAGCGCAGGCCGGGACTCAGGCGGAGATGTGGGTAAGCCCTGTGTTCACAGGTCCAGATCCGCCAGCACACCACAGCTCGGAGGAGTTCGACGAGGAGGAGTGTGGTGTGCCGCCAGAGCAGGGGGACCCTGCCATGGCAGTCAGGTCGTCAGCGGGCTCGCTGGCGACCTCGAGCAGGGCACGTGCCGTTGCACGGCCTGTTCCACTCAGCCCTCCGAGAAGGGGGAGGGCAGGAGCCCAGAAGCCTAACCCTTTCAGGGCTAAGGCATTGCCTGACACGGAGGAGCGGTCAGGTTCCAGGGCGAGACCCGGGGCGGCTGTGAGGTCCAGCCGGCACACCCCGACTCTCGACGCCGGGACGGGTCGGTCGAGTCGGGTCTCGTCACGGTCGCCGAGCCCCCCATGGATGGGTGGGCGAGACCATGCGTCGGCAACGTCCACGATGTGGGCGGCCGGCAAGACTGCGCGGGCCCCAGGCAGCCATGCTTCGGCTGGTGCCGACACCTCGCCGCAAGTGCCCTTAGTGGCAGCGGCTTCAGCTCCCGCTAAACGGAGGCGGTTGAACACGCCCGCGCAGGAATCGCGCAGTTTCGCCTCGGCGGCTGTCAGCGACAACTACCGGCACCGGCAGGGCCTCGACGAGGTGCGGGCCGATGACAGGAGCCCGGTTTTCTTTTCAGAGCCGGAGGACTCCGACCACCTGAGTGTTCAGGGTGAAGGGCGTATTGACCGTATGGAGCGGCTGCTGGAGCTCCTGCTTCAACGTCAACATCAGCAGGGCAGCAACAGGCACAGGGCGTCTTCACCAACATCTACTATCAGCCTGGAGCAGCAGGAGGAGGAGGTTCTGGTGGATCCCGTACCAACTCCGTTGGAGGTGCCAGCGGAGGAACTCTTGGATGTGGCGACCAAATTCGCGGCCCCACATACGGCTGGTCTTCCTCTAAATACAAAGCTGGCAGCCACAGTGGACTTTCTTAATAATCAGGTGCTGCAGGAAGAAGTCCTCATCCAGGCAATGAGCCGTCACAAGGCTCCATCCAATTGCAACTCCCTCAACGTGCCTGTGGTCAATACGCCGATATGGGGCAACATCAGTGCGGCTATCCGTCAACAGGAGGTAAAACTGCAGCGGATCCTGAAGCTCCTCACGGCCGGTATTACCGCCTTTGTGCGGTCGGTGGATGGGGACGAATTGAATTTGGACCAGGAAGATGCCCTGGCCCTCCTGTGCGCGACCCAGCACGAAATTAACGGGTTTCGCAAAACCAGCATCCGCCCAGCGCTCAATCCGAAGTCTGCAGGATTGTACAAACCACCGCCGCCGCCCCCGCCCCGTCAGCTCTTTGGGGAGGACCTCTCGAAGAGAGTCAAAGAGCTTGACGAGCAAGCCAAAACGGTGGGGATCATGCGCTCTCAGAGTGCCCCCACACCGTCAGGCTCAAAGTCTCCATACATTCGATCACGAGGGTCTGCCAGTGCCTCGACGAGGACCCACCCTCAAGCTCCACAACAACAGCAACATCAGACCCAGCACCAGGGGTCTTTTTTAGGACAGGGTCGGCAGAGACCCTGGTGGAAAACGAAGACGCTGCGCCCTCAAGCCAACCCAGCACCTCCACGTCCACACACGCGTGTCAAGGACCGCCGGTAACCACGGAGGTGAGGGGGTCTGGTTCTCTCTTTCTCTCTGTTTAACTTCACATGTTGGTGGTCGCTTTCGGTGGTTTTTGGGTGCATGGGGTAATTTTACTGGTGATGAGTATGTGTTGCGGAATATTCAGGGGCATAAAATTGAATTTATTAATGGCGACATTCCTCCATCCCAGCACATGCCCGCTCGAACGTTTAAATTATCTGCTGCAGAACAGGCAGCCGGCTATAAGGAACTGTTAAGTCTTGAGCACAAAGGAGTGATTGAGAGAGTGGTGCATGAGCCAGTTGAATTTGTTTCGAACATATTCACCAGACCTAAGAAGGATGGAGGTTGTCGTGTCATTATTGATCTAACCCGTTTGAATACTTTTGTAACATATTCTCATTTTAAAATGGATACGATGAAACAACCAAATCATTGATTTCTCATGGTTGCTTTATGGCATGCATCGATTTAAAAGACGCATATTATTCCGTATCCGTCCAGAAATGTGACAGAAGGTTTTAAAATTCATCTGGATGGGGCAACTCTGGCAGTACAAGGCTTTGCCTAATGGGCTCACCACAGCCCTAGATTGTTCACTAAATTAGTGAAGCCAATTATGGCTTATTTGAGACAACGACACCATATAGTTATGGCCTATTTAGATGATATCTTAATTGTGGGCCACACCCTGGAATTGGCTGAACATGGTGTTGCAGCTGCTGTCAATATATTTCAACAATTGGGGTTTATTGTCCATCCAGAGAAATCAAAGTTCTACCCTGCCCAGGTGATTAATTACCTAGGGTTCACGGTGAACTCTATAAGCATGAGGGTTACCATTCCAATTAACAAGATTGAGGAGGTTACCCAGGTGTGTCAAGATTTAATCCGCACCAATATACCATCGATTCGGCACTTAGCTACAATAATTGGGAAGCTGGTAGCTTTGTTTCCGGCAGCGCGATATGGACCTTGGCATTATCAGAATTTGCAAAGAGCTAAAATTGCTGCGTTAAAACAGAACGCTGGTCATTATGATCGATCAATGCAGCTGCCGTCCGAAGCGATAAATGAGTTGCAATGGTGGGTGTGTCACATTAGCAACTCATTCAAGCCTATTACGGAGGCTAATCCAGTGGTATATTTGCAAACTGATGCAAGCTCCAATGGTTGGGGAGCCACGAATAATTGCTCTAGTTGTGGTGGCAGATGGGACACCCTTGAATCAACGATGTTGTTAACTCAAGGGATTAACTATTTGGAGTTGCTGGCAGCATTCCACGGACTTCGTGCGTATTGTTCCGAGTTTGTTGGAGCACATGTCCGTCTCCAAATAGACAACACCACAGCAGTAGCATATTTAAACCATATGGGTGGTACCAGGCCAGTTTCGTGTGACAAATTGGCTAACTCAATTTGGCTCTGGTGTGTTCAAAGAGACATTTGGATTTCAGCTACCTATTTGCCAGGTGAGCTTAATACTGTGGCGGACACCAGGTCACGCAAATTTAATGACAATATTGAATGGATGTTGCATCCTGAGATATTTTCTAAAGTCACAGCCAAATTTGGTAAACCGGACATTGACCTCTTTGCGTCACGGTTGAACCATCAGGTACCAGCCTACGTTTCATGGGAACCAGATCCTGGGGCAATAGCGCTAGATGCATTCTCGCTGGACTGGGGGAAGTGGTTTTTCTATGCCTTCCCTCCGTTTTGCCTCATCAGTCGGGTATTGGGAAAGATTCAGGCAGATGCTGCCAAGGGCATCCTTATTATACCCGACTGGCCCACACAGCCTTGGTATCCGGTGGTCTTTGACATGCTCAACGAACCTTGGGTCCTTTTGAAGGGTTGCCCACAATTGGTTACTCACCCTGTCTCAGGGGAGCCGCATCCCTGCCATGGCTATTTAAATTTGTTGGCTTGCAGGTTCTGAACAGGCCGTTAGTCCAATACGGCCTCTCGGCTCGGACCATGGATACCATCGGGGCGTCGTGTCGAGAGTCTACAAGGCGAAGATACCGCTCGCATATTAAGAAGTGGGAAGCCTACTGCAGCTGCTCTCGCATCACGTACGATGACGTGACAATAACCGACGTCCTGGAATTCCTCGCGGGGTTGCACCATGATGAACACTTAAGTTACAGTGCCATCAACAGCGCCAGAAGTGCGCTATCATTCTACCTCAGTTTGGAGGTAGGATCCAACAGGCTAGTGTCCAGACTCATGCGGGGTATATTCAATATGAATCCGCCTACACCACGCTATAATATCACCTGGGATGTCAGGGACGTATTAACCCTGCTCAGGACGTGGTCACCCATGGAAGGGCTCCAACTGGACCAACTCACCATGAAGCTGGTGATGTTACTAGCGCTGACTTCAGCTCAGAGGGTACAGACACTACACAAACTTTGTGTCGACAGAATGACTTCTACCCCCACAGAAGTAGTCTTTTTCATTGACGAGCTACTAAAGCAGCATAGACCTGGGTGCACAGGGCTGCAGCTGAAGTTCCCGGCATACCCCGCAGATGCTAGGCTATGTTTAGCCTCACATATCCGCCACTATGTCAAGGTGACGGCACGCATCAGAGGAATGGAGAGATACCTGCTTGTCACTCATAAGAGACCTCATCATCGAGTGACAGTCCAGACGATATCCATGTGGCTTCCAGTCGTCTTGGGTAAGTCAGGTATCGACACTAATGTGTTCAAGTCTCTTTCCAACAGGGCTGCATCGACGTCAGCGGCGAGGGTCATGGAGGTGCCCATGGACCAAATTCTCGCCACAGCAGGATGGGCTAATGAAGCTGTGTTCCAGCGTTTTTATAACAAGCCTGTTGCTGCTCCTCTACAGTTCGCAGAAGCCGTGCTGAATGCAGGTCAAGAACGTGGAGATGTCCCCGCATGAGGGGTTTTGATTTGTTATTAATAACTCTGCTCTTGTTTTGCAGTATGAACTATTGAGCAAGTTTGTTCCTCCCATCCATCCCTGGTAGTGGTGTGTCAGCATGGACGTGGTCCAGGGCGTGTAATCACAGAAGCTTTGAAGTCTTCACGAAGTCACTCACGTGACTCCGAAATGAAATAGTAAGATTGAACGAGAACTTACCAGTTCGAAGGTTGATCTTTATTTTATGAGGAGTCGAAGTGAGGGATTTCGTGCCCTCCTCGCCCAACCCTCAATCACCTTCATCTGGTAATCTTAGTCACTTCAATCTTACTATGCGAAGTCATTTCTTTGTTGGTTTCTGTGATTCCACGCCGCTACTTTGAAGTATGTCGAGCATGCGCGCCGGCGGGCTCTTCACGAAATCCCTCACTTCGACTCCTCATAAAATAAAGATCAACCTTCGAACTGGTAAGTTCTCGTTCAATCTTACTATTCCATAGTGTACAAGCCCAGCCGCTCCATTCTCTCAGCATATGACAGTCCCGCCATCCCGGGAATTAACCTGGTGAACCTACGCTTCACTCCCTCAATAGCAAGAATGTCCTTCCCCAAATTAGGGAAACAAACTGCACACAATACTCCAGGTGTGGTCTCACTAGGGCCCTGTACAACTGCAGAAGGACCTCTTTGCTCCTACATTGCATTCGTCTTGTCATAAAGGCCAACATGCCATTCGCTTTCTTCACTGCCTGCTGTACCTGCATGCTTAGAAACATAGAAACATAGAAATTAGGTGCAGGAGTAGGCCATTCGGCCCTTCGAGCCTGCACCGCCATTCAATATGATCATGGCTGATCATCCAACTCAGTATCCTGTACCTGCCTTCTCTCCATACCCTCTGATCCCCTTAGCCCCAAGGGCCACATCTAACTCCCTCTTAAATATAGCCAATGAACTGGCCTCAACTACCCTCTGTGGCAGAGAGTTCCAGAGACCCACCACTCTCTGTGTGAAAAAAGTCCTTCTCATCTCGGTCCTAAAGGATTTCCCTCTGATCCTTAAGCTGTGACCCCTTGTCCTGGACCTCCCCAACATCGGGAACAATCTTCCTGCATCTAGCCTGTCCAACCCCTTAAGAATTTTGTAAGTTTCTATAAGATCCCCTCTCAATCTCCTAAATTCTAGAGAGTATAAACTGAGTCTATGCAGTCTTTGTTCATAAGACAGTCCTGACATCCCAGGAATCAGTCTGGTGAACCTTCTCTGCACTCCCTCTATGGCAATAATGTCCTTCCTCAGATTTGGAGACCAGAACTGTATGCAATACTCCAGGTGTGGTCTCACCAAGACCCTGTACAACTGAAGTAGAACCTCCCTGCTCCTATACTCAAATCCTTTTGCTATGAAAGCTAACATAGCTAAGTTTCTATAAGATCCCCTCTCAATCTCCTAAATTCTAGAGAGTATAAGCCGAGTCTATGCAGTCTTTGTTCATAAGACAGTCCTGACATCCCAGGAATCTTACTTTCATAGACTGATGAACAAGGACCCCCCAGATCCCGCTGTACTTCCCCTTTTCCCAACTTGACGCCATTCAGATGCTAAATGGACTCCCCCAACAATAAACTAAACTAATTGTGTGGGAAGGAATATCAGATTCTGGTTTGAACCGAAGGCGGGCACAAGTTGCCGGAGTAACTCAGCGGGACAGGCAGCATCTCTGGAGAGGAGGAATGGGTGACGTTTCGGGTCGAGACCCATCGACCAAACTTTGGCCGGAACTACCTGGGCTTACCGGAGACGTAGATGTGGGCGTAGCTGGTGGCCTTGCCCACCTTGTTGGCGATGACCGTCTTGTAGACGCCCGCATGGGAGTGGTCAACGCAGCGTATGACCAAGCGATGGACGTCCTTATCTGCGGAGAGGAGAAATCAAATCAAATCAAATCAGATACGGTCATTTGTCATCGCACATCGACTGTACAAGGAAATTTCATGTGCATCCCCTTCAATGGTAAACAATAAAAGACACAGGATAAAAAGATGAAAAAGCACAAAACACAACCATTTGCTTTCACATTTACATTGACTACAAGATCAATGCATAAAATAAGTAATAGATCATTTAAGAAATGCACATTACATTGCACCTTCTAGCAGACAGATTTTTATATGCACCCCAGAATTGTGTAGTGTTGCCCGTAGTGTTATCTGTTTGAGTTACGTTCTCTAATGGCACGTGGGTACAAACTGTTAGTTAGTCTGCAAGTGCGGGCCTTCAAGGACCCGTGTCGCCTCCCAGAGGGCAGCAGAGTGACACGGTGGTTGGCAGGGTGGGACGAGTCCTGTGTGCGATGTTTGTCGCCCGGCGTAAACATCGGGCCTTGTAAATGTCTTCCAGGGAGGGCAGTTGAGCGTTTGTGATGCTCTGTGCTGTTTTAATCACCCTCTAGCTTCAGGTTCCTGGGAGTCAACCTCTCCGACGACCTCTCTTGGACCCACAATACCTCAACTCTGATCAAGAAGGCTCACCAGCGTCTCTTCTTCCTGAGGAGACTGAAGAAGGTCCATCTGTCTCCTCAGATCCTGGTGAACTTCTACCGCTGCACCATCGAGAGCATCCTTACCAACTGCATCGCAGTTTGGTATGGCAGCTGCTCTGTCTCCGACCGGAAGGCATTGCAGAGGGTGGTGAAAATTGCCCAGCGCATCACCGGCTCCTCGCTCCCCTCCATTGAGTCTGTCCAAAGCAAGCGTTGTCTGCGGAGGGCGCTCAGCATCGCCAAGGACCTCTCTCACCCCAACCATGGACTGTTTACCCTCCTACCATCCGGGAGGCGCTACAGGTCTCTCCGTTGCCGAACCACCAGCAGGTCCAGGAACAGCTTCTTTCCGGCGGCTGTCACGCTACTCAACAACGTACCTCAGTGACTGCCAATCACCCCCCCCCCCCCCCCCGGACACTTATTATTATTTACTCAAATCATTTGCTGTGTCGCTCTTCCAGGGAGATGCTAAATGCATTTCGTTGTCTCTGTACTGCACACTGACAATGACAATTAAAATTGAATCTGAATCTGAATCTGAATCTCTGTAGTGCCTCCCTTCCTTCCAGCCACAGTGCAGCTAGCAAACCACACCAGGATGCCATAGGAGAGGATGCTTTCCACGGCGCACCGGTAGAAGGACAGCAGCAGCTGCTGTGGGACGTTTGCTGTGACTTCTTTACGAGAGTGATGGTGTCCACTGTCCACTGCAAGGTGACTTGGATAGGCTGGGTGAGTGGGCAAATGCATGGCAGATGCAGTATAACGGGATACTGAGTTGGATGATCAGCCATGAGCATATTGAATGGCGGTGCAGGATCGAAGGGCCGAATGGCCTACTCCTGCACCTAATTTCTATGTTTCTATAATGTGGATAAATGTGAGGTTATCCACTTTGGTGGCAAAAACAGGAAAACAGACTATTATCTAAATGGTGGCAGATTAGGAAAAGGGGAGATGCAGCGCGACCTGGGTGTCATGGTACACCAGTCATTGAAAGTAGGCATGCAGGTGCAGCAGGCAGTGAAGAAAGCAAATGGTATGTTAGCTTTCATTGCAAAAGGATTTGAGTATAGGAGCAGGGAGGTTCTACTTCAGTTGTACAGGGTCTTGGTGAGACCACACCTGGAGTATTGCGTACAGTTCTGGTCTCCAAATCTGAGGAAGGACATTATTGCCATAGAGGGAATGCAGCGAAGGTTCACCAGACTGATTCCTGGGATGTCAGGACTGTCTTATGAATAAAGACTGCATAGACTCGGTTTATACTCTCTAGAATTTAGGAGATTGAGAGGGGATCTTATAGAAACGTACAAAATTCTTAAGGGGTTTGACAGGCTAGATGCAGGAAGATTGTTCCCGATGTTGGGGAGGTCCAGGAAAAGGGGTCACAGCTTAAGGATAAGGGGGAAATCCTTTAGGACCGAGATGAGAAGGACTTTTTCACACACAGAGTGGTGAATCTCTGGAATTCTCTGCCACAGAGGGTAGTTGAGGCCAGTTCATTGGCTATATTTAAGAGGGAGTTAGATGTGGCCCTTGTGGCTAAGGGGATCAGAGGGTATGGAGAGAAGGCAGGTACGGGATACTGAGTTGGATGATCAGCCATGATCACATTGAATGGCGGTGCAGGCTCGAAGGGCCGAATGGCCTACTCCTGCACCTATTTTCTATGTTTCTATGTAAGGTTCTGGGAGATGTATGTGCCCCGGAAACTTAGAGTCAGTGACTCTCTCCACCAGGTCTCCTTTGATGTAAAGAGACATGGTGGAGAGAGTGAAACAGGCCCCTTTGGCCCACCGGGTCCGTGCCGGCCAGCGATCCCCGCACACTATCCTACACCGACTAGAGACAATTTACACAATGTTTACTGAAGCCAATTAACCGACAAACTGACAAACGTCTTTGGGGTGTGGGAGGAAACCGGAGCGGCCGTGCAGAATGGGGGGGGGGGGGGGGGCGGGTGAGGGGGAGGGTGGGGCGAGGGGAGGGTGATGGGGGTGGGTGCCAGGGATTGGGGAGTTGGGTGCTGGGTGCCAAGGTTGGTGGACGGGGCAGTTAGGTACCCAGGGTGGGTTGGGTGCAATTCCTGTGCCTTCTGAGGATGGGGGGGGGGCCGGGGTGGGGGGGGGGGAATTCGGTGGTGGGTGCAATTGTGGGAGTCAGGGTGGGGAGGTACAAGTTGGGTGGGTGCGGTGGGGGAGTTGGGTGCCAGGGTGGATGGGGAGGTGTGGGTGGGTGCGTGGGTGGGTGCCAGTGTGGATGGGTGATACGGGTGTGGGTGGTGTGTGGGTGGGCAGGGTGGGTGGGATTATAAGGGTGGGTGTGTGGTGTCAGTGTGGGTGGGTGATACGGGTATGGGTGGGTGTGTGGGTGCCAGG
>CAUPSL010000181.1:0-18169 GCA_963514005.1 Raja brachyura
ACGCTGCCTCACCCGCTGGGCTCCTCCAGCATTTTCGTCCACCTTCGATTTGTCCAGCATCTGCAGTTCCGTCTCTCTCGAACAAGCCGCGCGCCGACCGGTTGCATCGCGGCTTGGTTCGGCAACTTGGGCGCCCAGGAGCGGAAGAGGCTGCCGAAAGTCGTGAACACTGCCCAGTCCATCATCGGCTCCGACCTCCCCACCATCGAGGGGATCTATCACAGTCGCTGCCTCAAAAAGGCTGGCAGCATCATCAAGGACCCACACCACCCTGGCCACACACTCATCTCCCCACGACCATCAGGTAGAAGGTACAGGAGCCTGAAGACTGCAACGACCAGGTTCAGGAATAGCTACTTCCCCACAGCCATCAGGCTATTAAACTCAACTTCAAACAAACTCTGAACTATAAAAGTCTATTGCACTTTATCCGTTTATTTTTTGTGCTTATATGTGGTCTGTGGTGTATAGAAACATAGAAACATAGAAATTAGGTGCAGGAGTAGGCCATTCGGCCCTTCGAGCCTGCACCGCCATTCAATATGACCATGGCTGATCATCCAACTCAGTATCCCGTACCTGCCTTCTCTCCATACCCTCTGATCCCCTTAGCCACAAGGCCCACATCTAACTCCCTCTTAAATATAGCCAATGAACTGGCCTCAACTACCCTCTGTGGCAGAGAGTTCCAGAGACCCACCACTCTCTGTGTGAAAAAAGTCCTTCTCATCTCGGTCCTAAAGGATTTCCCCCTTATCCTTAAGCTGTGACCCCTTGTCCTGGACCTCCCCTCCTGCATCTAGCCTGTCCAACCCCTTAAGAATCTTGTAAGTTTCTATAAGATCCCCTCTCAATCTCCTAAATTCTAGAGAGTATAAACCGAGTCTATGCAGTCTTTGTTCATAAGACAGTCCTGACATCCCAGGAATCAGTCTGGTGAACCTTCTCTGCACTCCCTCTATGGCAATAATGTCCTTCCTCAGATTTGGAGACCAGAACTGTACGCAATATAACACACTGAATTTTATCTCCTGTTCTGTATTACGTTTACACATCTGTTGAGCTGCAGCAAGCAAGAATGTCCTTGTCTTATCTGGGACACGTGACAATGAAACTCTCTCGACTCTCCCTTGAGTAATCAGTGTCACTGCACCCATACCATTACATTGATAGGGCCCAGCCCTCTTTATAGGAGGTTATAAAGATATTATTATGGTCCTTGTGCATGGCAGCAGTTCTCAAGGCCACGGATGCTTAACGACTTTAGAAGACAAGGCTCTGTTAGGAAGCGTCCCATCAGAAGTGTTTTTTTCTCTGTGTAAAAATGTTTTTCTCATCTCGGTCCTAAAGGAATTCCCCCTTATCCTTAGACTGTGACCCCTTGTTCTGGACTCCCCCAACATCGGGAACAATCTTCCTGCATCTAGCTTGTCCAACCCCTTAAGAATTTTGTACGTTTCTATAAGATCCCCCCTCAATCTTCTAAATTCCAGCGAGTACAAGCCGAGTCTATCCAATCTTTCCTCGTATGAAAGTCCTGACATCCCAGGAATCAGTCTGGTGAATCTTCTCTGTACCCCCTCTATGGCAAGGATGTCTTTCCTCATATTTGGAGACCAAAACTGTACGCAATACTCCAGGTGTGGCCTCACCAAAACCCTGTACAACTGCGGTAGAACCTCCCTGCTCCTATACTCAAATCCTTTCGCTATGAATGCTAACATACCATTTGCTTTCTTCACTGCCTGCTGCACCTGCATGCCTACTTTCAATGACTGGTGTACCATGACCCCCAGGTCTCGTTGCATCTCCCCTTTTCCTAATCTGCCACCATTCAGATAATAGTCTACCCTCATGTTTTGCCACCAAAGTGGATAACCTCACATTTATCCACATTATACTGCATCTGCCATGCATTTGCCCACTCACTCAACCTATCCAAATCATCCTGCAGCCTCCTAGCACCCTCCTCACAGCTAACACAGCCCCCCAGCTTGGTGTCATCTGCAAACTTGGAGATGTTGCATTGAATTCCCTCGTCCAAATCATTAATATATATTGTAATTAGCTGGGGTCCCAGCACTGAGCCTTGCGGCACCCCACTAGTCACTGCCTGCCATTCTGAAAAGGACCCGTTTACTCCTACCCTTTGCCTCCTGTCTGCTAGCCAGTTCTCTATCCACATCAATACTGAACCCCCAATACCGTGTGCTTTAAGTTTGTATGCTAATCTCTTATGCGGGACCTTGTCGAAAGCCTTCTGGAAGTCTAGATATAACACATCCACTGGTTCTCCCTTATCCACTCTACTAGTTATATCCTCGAAAAATTCTATCAGATTTGTCAGACATGATTTACCTTTTGTAAATCCATGCTGACTTTGTCCAATGATTTCACCACTTTCCAAATGCGCTGCTATCCCATCTTTAATAACTGACTTTAGCAGTTTCCCCACTACCGATGTTAGACTAACTGGTCTGTAATTCCCCGCTTTCTCTCTCCCTCCTTTCCCTCCTTTTTTAAAAAGTGGGGTTACATTAGCGAATCCTTGCGTGTTTCAGAACAGGTAGCCGAACCATCCTCCCAACAACCAGGGAGCGGTCTCGAGCTACTATCGACCTTCTGGTACCTCCCCCCCCCGACCCCATCCAAGGCCCCAAGCAGTTGTTTTCCAGGTGGGACAGAGGTTCACCTGCACCTCCTCCAACCTCATCTACTGCATCCGCTGCTCCAGGTGTCAGCTGATCTACATCGGTGAGACCAACGTAGGCTTCGCCCAACACCCCCGTTCGGTCCGCAATAACCGACCCGATCTCCCGGTGGCTCAGCACTTCAGCTCCCCCCTCCCAGAGCACGGAGCGGGGCTCGAACTGACAACCCGTGCGTGACCCAGTCATCTAACTGCAGCCCCGCGGAGAAGTTCGAGCTAGTCCGGGTCTCCCTGCTGTGATCGCAGCATCAGCTCGTTAATTAGCGGCCACACACACACGCACACACGCGCGCACACACACACACACGCATCACACACACACACACAGGCATCACACATACACACACGCATCACACACTCTCACACACACAGGCATCACACACACACACACACACGCACGCGCACACACACACAGGCATCACACACACACACGCATCACACACACAGGCATCACACACACAGGCATCACACACACACACACACACACACAGGCATCACACACACACCCTTGTGACCTCTCCACAGTTGTGAGCCAGCGAGCACGGTGCCTGCATCACATGTCGGGAGGCCCCATAACAATGAGGCCATTGACGGCGAGTTGTGGACTCTCGCCTGGGGCAGGGCCCACGAATAAATTAGTCACTCAAAACCACCAGCGAGGCTGCAGATTAGTGCCGGATGCTGCAATATCAGGTGATATGCAGAGCAACACGGAAGGGTACACAGGGCATGCTAGGCGTGAAAAGGACTGATCAAAGCAGACGATGTTCAAGGAAAAAAAATATGGTTTTCGACAGCTTACAAACCCAGCAGGGAGAATATTACAGACACACAAAGCTGGGGTAACTCAGCGGGACAGGCAGTGACTCTGGAGAGAAGGAATGGGCGACGTTTCAGGGCCGACTCCTCTCTTAAGGCTCTCGACCCGAAACGTCACCCATCCCTTCTCTCCAGAGATGCTGCCTGTCCCGCTGAGTTACTCCAGCTTTTTTTGCGTCTATCTTCGGTTTAAAACAGCATCTGCAGTTCCTTCCTACGGAGTATGAATATTGGTTTATCCAACTCTCCCCCTCTCCCTCCCTCCCCCTCTCCCTCTCTCTCTCCCCCCTCCCTCCCTCTCTCCCTCTCTCTCCCTCCCCCCCCTCCCTCTCTCCCCTCCCTCTCTCCCCCCCCCTCCTCCCTCCCCTCCTCCCTCCCCCCTCTCTCCCCCCCTCTCCCTCCCCCTCCCTCTCCCTCTCTCCCCCTCCCCCCCCTCTCTCCCTACCTCTCCCTCTCCGTCCCTCCTTCCCACCCCCCCCTCTCTCCCTCCCTCTCCCTCCCTCTCCCTCCCTCTCCCTCCCTCCCTCTCTCTCTCCCTCTCTCTCTCCCTCTCTCTCCCCCTCCCTCTCCCCCTCCCTCCCCCCCTCTCCCTCCCCTCCCTCTCCCTCTCTCCCTCCTCCCCCCCCCCCCTCTCTCCCTACCTCTCCCTCTCCGTCCCTCCTTCCCACCCCCCCCCCTCTCTCCCTCTCTCCCTCCCTCTCCCTCCCTCTCTCTCCCCCTCCCTCTCCCCCTCCCTCCCCCCCCCCCCTTCCCCACATTCTCCTAGTTTTCCTGTCTTCTGATGAATGTACCCGTTTGTATGTTGAATGTAGCCTCGATGTTAGCCAAGGGGGAAGCATTTCCTTGGACGAAGGGTCTCGGCCAGAAACGTCACCTGTTCCTTCTCTCCAGAGATGCTGCCCGTCCCGCTGAGTAAAGGGGCCTGGCCCTTTGCGGAGACCTAATTGGCGAGGAGTTTAGAAGAGTTTGCCCTCGACTGGTACTCGAAGCACGGTCGACACGAGGTCCTAGGAGGTCTTTGGAGGTCTCCTTCATGGTCGTAGATGGGTCGCCCGTTGTCGGCAGCTTGCCGTGGGTCGACGAAAAAAAATCGAGGGACAGGCCTATACAGAAGCAACCAACGATAGGCCCGGGTGTAGGCGATCGGTGGAATTCTTGGTGAGTTAGGGGGGGAAAAACGTTGAAGAAATGGTGAGGAGCAAAAAATGGGATGAATGCGAATGACTTTTTGACGGCCTGCATGGATTTGATGGGCTGAAGGGCCAGTTTCTGTGTTGTACAACAGGCTCCTGTTTAGTTTTAAGTTTCGAGATACCGCTTCCGCGCACAGAGTCATCGCCCACCAGCGATCGACCCCCCGTGCGCTAACTTGCGTATTAGGGATAAGTTAGAGAAGCCAATTGACTGACCTATAAACCCGCACGTCTTTGGAATGTGGGAGGAAACCGGAGAACGTGCAAACTCCGCACGGGCAGCACCCCGCAGCTTCGGCCCGCAGAGTTAATTCCCGGGATGGCGGGAATGTCATACACTGAGAGAATGGAGCGGCTGGGCTTGTACACTCTGGAGTTTAGAAGGGCGAGAGGGGATCTCATTGAAACATATAAGATTGTTAAGGGTTTGGACACGCTAGAGGCAGGGAACATGTTCCCGATGTTGGGGGAGTCCAGAACCAGGGGCCACACACACACAGTTTAAGAATAAGGGGTCGGCCATTTAGAACGGAGACGAGGAAACACTTTTTCACACGATTTAATAATTTGAGGCAACTCGGTATAAAATTATGAGTCGAGGCCCCTGGTTACCTGTGTAGGCCTTGAGTTCCCGGTTGCCCCGGTAACCAGGCCTACAGCTTTTTGGTCTTTTTCACCCAGAGAGTTGTGAGTCAGTTTAAGAATAAGGGGTCGGCCATTTAGAACGGAGACGAGGAAACACTTTTTCTCACAGAGAGTTGTGAGTCTGTGGAATTCATTGCCTCAGAGGGCGGTGGAGGCTGGTTCTCTGGATGCTTTCAAGAGAGAGCTAGATAGGGCTCTTAAAGATATCGGGGTCAGGGGATATGGGGAGAAGGCAGGAACGGGGTACTGATTGGGGATGATCAGCCGTGATCACATTGAATGGCGATGCTGGCTCGAAGGGCCGAATGGCCTCTACTCCTGCACCTATTTTGTCTATCTTACATATTAGGGATACGTTATTGGCTGACCTACAAACCTGCACGTCTTTGGAATGTGGGAGGAAACCCCATGCAGGAGAACGTGCAAACTCTGCATGGGCAGCACCCCGCAGTCAGGATCGAACCCGGGTCTCTGGCGCAGCGAGGCAGCGGTTCTACCCGTTGTGCCACCCTGAGGCCATGATGTCTCGGTGAATTATTATCACTCAACTAGATTCTCTCCTCAACTTGGCAAACTGGCTCGGCAAGGAAGTTTGTGGTTGTTCCAGGATTAATTATCTCAACGGGCGGTGGGGGCGGGGGGAGAGAACAGTTCACAAACAGCTCTGAAAACGCACAGCAGATCGAGCCCATGATACATACACACACACACACATACACAGGCATCACACACACACACACACACACACACACACACACACACACACCTACCTGTTTGGGCTCCGGTGTGGATTTGGTTAAATCAATAGACAATAGGTGCTTTCGAGCCAGCACCGTCATTCAATGTGATCATCCCCAATCAGTACCCCGTTCCTGCCTTCTCCCCATATCCCCTGACTCCACTATTTTTAAGAGCCCTATCTAGCTCTCTCTTGAAAGTATCCAGAGAACCGGCCTCCACCGCCCTCTGAGGCAGAGAATTCCACAGACCCGCAACTCTCTGTGAGAAAAAGTGTTTCCTCGTCTCTGTTCTAAATGGCTCACCCCTTATTCTTAAACTGTGTGTGTGTGGCCCCTGGTTCTGGACTCCCCCCCCAACATCGGGAACATGTTTCCTGCCTCTAGCGTGTCCAAACCCTTAACAATCTTATATGTTTCAATGAGATGCCCTCTCATCCTTCTAAACTCCAGAGTGTACAAGCCCAGCCGCTCCATTCTCTGCAGCTCAACACCGACAAGACTAAGGAGTTAGCGGTGGAGTTAGTCTGAAGAAAGGGTCTCGACCCGAAACGTCGCCTATCTCCTTCGGTCCTTAGATGCTGCTGCACCCGCTGAGTTTCTCCAGCTTTTTGTGTAACCCTCGATTCTCCAGCATCTGCAGTTCCTTCTTTAACACGAGTTAGCGGTGGACTTTCGGAGGAGAGGAACACCCCTGTACCCCTGTCTCCATCAATGGTGTGGATGTGCAGTTTACCAGGGAAGTACAAATTCCTCGGAGTGTACCTGGACGGTACCTGGAACGCTGAGGCCCTGTACAAGAAGGGACAGAGCCGGCTGTATTGTTGAGAAGGCTCCGCTCCGTCAACATCTGCAGTGGGACGCTGCAGATGTTCTACCTTCTCCGCTGCCGTGCGCCGGGGCAGCGGGGGCGAAGGCCGCGGACGCCAAACAGGATCGACAAACTCGTCGGGAAGGCCGGCTCCGTCCTGGGGGCGCAGTTGGAGTTGGAGTTGGGAGTCGGATCCACGGGAGGTCGGTCTCGGAGGGGAGGACGCTCCTCAAAGTGGCGGACAACACAGCTCACCCCCTCCGTGACATCACTGGTCAACCTGAGGAGCAACTTCAGCAACGGACTGGTCCCACCAAGAACGCCACAGGAGATCCTTCTTCCCTGCGGCTATCAAACTGGACAACCCCTCCCCCTTCTGTCGTGGGGTAGACTGAGACCGACTCTCCCCCCCCCCACCCCCAATATTTGCTCATCCCCCCAATCCTTTCCACTCCGCACTTTAATCCCATGTTTCATGTATCTTGTTGTGGTTTTATGACTGATGGCAGCCCACTCTCCCTCCTGGGATAAAATTAAGTTCCACTATCACGTCGGATCGAACCACGGCCTCTGACAGGAACGCTAAAGGGCCTGTCCCACTTACGCGACCTTTACAGGCGACTGCCAGCACCTGTGATAGATCGCCAAAATTTTCAACATGTTGAAAATTCAGCGGCAACCATAAAGATGCTACGACTCTTTGGAGACCTCCCACGACCATAGGAGACCTCATAGGGCCACAGGAGACCTCATAGGGCCACAGGGGACCTCTCACAGCCAAAGGCGACCTCCCGCGGCCACTGGGGACCTCTCAAGACCACTGGGGACCTCTCAAGACCACTGGGGACCTCTCAAGACCACTGGGGACCTCTCAAGACCACTGGGGACCTCTCAAGACCACTGGGGACCTCTCAAGACCACTGGGGACCTCTCAAGACCACAGGGGACCTCTCCAGGCCACAGGGGACCTCTCCAGGCCCCAGGGGACCTCTCCAGACCACAGGGGACCTCTCCAGACCACAGGGGACCTCTCCAGACCACAGGGGACCTCTCCAGACCACAGGGGACCTCTCCAGACCACAGGGGACCTCTCCAGACCACAGGGGACCTCTCCAGACCACAGGGGACCTCTCCAGACCACAGGGGACCCTCTCAAGACCCCAGGGGACCCTCTCAAGACCCCAGGGGACCCTCTCAAGACCCCAGGGGACCCTCTCAAGACCCCAGGGGACCCTCTCAAGACCCCAGGGGACCCTCTCAAGACCCCAGGGGACCCTCTCAAGACCCCAGGGGACCCTCTCATGACCACAGGGGACCCTCTCATGACCACAGGGGACCCTCTCATGACCACAGGAGACCTCTCAAGACCACAGGAGACCTCTCAAGACCACAGGAGACCTCTCCAGACCACAGGAGACCTCTCCAGACCACAGGGGACCTCTCAAGACCACAGGAGACCTCTCAGGACCACAGGAGACCTCTCAGGACCACAGGAGACCTCTCAAGACTATACAACCTGTATGGTTGTGAGAGGTCTCCAAAGAGTTGTAGTGTCTTCCTGGTCGCCGCTGAACTTTCAACATATTGAAAAGTTCGGCGACCTATCACGGGTGCGGGCAGTAGCATATACAAGTCGCGTAAGTGGGACGGGCCCTTAAACGAAACACTGCCTCGTGGCAAGAGTTCCTCACTGATCCGAAGCAAGACCCGCACCAACAAACTGTACAGAGTCAACATTTACATACTTCAAAACTATGACGACTCTCTGAATATTTTCTGGGAAGGCTTTGCTTTCGGAAATGTTATAACGTTTGCTATGGAAATGCGTTTCATTTGAATTTCAAAATTCAACATAGCTCGGGGAGATCGCGACAACAACAACCGTAAGACGAGGAGATGATGCGACATCAGGCGGCCCATGCCCAGAAACAGGTGGACAGTGGCGAGGGAAAAATAGTTGAAGAAATGGTGAAGAGCAAATAATGTGATGAATGCGAATGACTTTTTGACCACCTGCATGGATTTGATGGGCTGAAGGGATAGACCACCGAAATTTGCAAAATGTTGAAAATTCAGCGGCAACCAGAAAGACGCTACGACTCTTTGGAGACCTCTCACGACCATAGGAGACCTCTCAAGACCATAGGGGACCTCTCACGACCATAGGAGACCTCTCAAGACCATAGGAGACCTCTCACGACCATAGGGGACCTCTTAAGACCATAGGGGACCTCTCAAGACCATGGGAGACCTCTCACGGCCAAAGGAGACCTCTCACAGCCATAGGAGACGTCTCATGGCCATAGGAGACCTCTCAAGACCATAGGAGACCTCTCAAAGCCATAGGAGACCTCTTAGGACCACAGGAGACCTCTCAAGACCATAGGAGACCTCTCAAGACCATAGGAGACCTCTCAAGACCATAGGAGACCTCTCAAGACCACAGGGGACCTCTCAAGACCATAGGAGACCTCTCAAGACCATAGGAGACCTCTAAAGACCATAGGAGACCTCTCAAGACCATAGGGGACCTCTCAAGACCATAGGAGACCTCTCAAGACCATAGGAGACCCCGCAAGACTATAGGAGACCTCTCAAGACCATACAGCCTGTATGATCATGACCAGTCTCCTATGGTTGTAAGAGGTCTCCAAAGAGTTGTAGCGTCTTTCTGGTCGCCGCTGAACTTTCAACACGAATGACTTTTTGACGACCTGCATGGATTTGATGGGCTGAAGGGCCAGTTTCTGTGATGCACAACAGACTCCTGTACGTTTAGTTTTTAAGATTCGAGATACAGCTTCGGCGCACAGAGTCCGCGCCCACCAGCGATCGACCCCCCGTGCGCTAACTTGCGTATTAGGGATAAGTTATAGAAGCCAATTGGCTGACCTACAAACCTGGACGTCTTTGGAATGCGGGAGGAAACCGGAGAACGTGCGAACTCCGCACGGGCAGTCAGGATCGAACCTGGGTCTACCCGCTACGCCACCCTGACGTCTTTTGCGTCGACCACTGGAGAGACAGTTGACGGCAAGGGAAAGACGGCTCCCGGGACAGGAGGTTCCTTCCGTGAAAAAGACATCCAACACACTAGGGAAAGGCCCAATGAACCACCGTGGCCTAAAAATCGAGAATGAAACGCTCGGACAAGGAGAAAGAGGTGCAGCGTGCTCACGGGCCTTGAACCTGGTGAGGTGCTGGAGGAGCCCGGCCTGGACTCACCCCCACAGAGCCCAGTCCCTCCAAGCACTGGAGGCAGCCCCAACCCCTGCAGAGTGGTTACTAAGATGGCCGATCCGTGGGCAGTTGCTGCGGGGCCTGGTCAATCCTGGCTGGGTCGCCTGGGCGAGGGGGTCCGATGTTGCAAGACCCGAAGCACCTGATGACCCCAGATCTCATCACTGAGGATGCATCCCGGCACATCTAGAAGATGTATCTTTTTCGCACTAATCCATGCTGCACCATTTACCCTGTGTAGACTGATTCCTGGGATGTCGGGACTTCCATATGAAGAAAGACTGAATAGACTCGGCTTGTACTCGTTGTAATTTAGAAGATTGAGGGGGGATAGAAACATAGAAACATAGAAATTAGGTGCAGGAGTAGGCCATTCGGCCCTTCGAGCCTGCACCGCCATTCAATATGATCATGGCTGATCATCCAACTCAGTATCCCGTACCTGCCTTCTCTCCATACCCTCTGATCCCCTTAGCCACAAGGGCCACATCTAACTCCCTCTCAAATATAGCCAATGAACTGGCCTCAACTACCCTCTGTGGCAGAGAGTTCCAGAGACCCACCACTCTCTGTGTGAAAAAAGGCCTTCTCATCTCGGTCCTAAAGGATTTCCCCCTTATCCTTAAGCTGTGACCCCTTGTCCTGGACCTTATAGAATCTTACAAAATTCTTAAGGGGTTGGACAGGCTAGATGCAGGAAGATTGTTCCCGATGTTGGGGGAGTCCAGAACAAGGGGTCACACAGTTTAAGGATAAGGGGGAATTCCTTTAGGACCGAGATGAGGAAAACATTCTTTACACAGAGAGTGGTGAGTCTCTGGAATTCTCTGCCACAGAAGGTCGTTGAGGCCAGTTCATTGGCTATATTCAAGGGGGAGTTGGATGTGGCTCTTGTGGCTAAAGGGATCAGGGGGTATGGAGAGAAGGCAGGTACGGGATACTGAGTTGGATGATCAGCCATGATCATATTAACCATATAACCATATAACAATTACAGCACGGAAACAGGCCTTCTCGGCCCTTCCAGTCCGTGCCGACCATTTATTTTCCCCTAGTCCCATCTACCTGCACTCAGACCATACCCCTCCATTCCCTTCCCGTCCATATACCTATCCACTTTACTTTTAAATGTTAAAATCGATCCTGCCTCCAGCACTTCAGCTGGAAGATCATTCCACACAGCCACCACTCTCTGAGTAAAGAAGTTCCCCCTCATGTTACCCCGAAACTTCTGTCCCTTAATTCTCATGTCATGCCCTCTTGTTTGAATGGCGGTGCGGGCTCGAAGGGCCGAATGGCCTCTACTCCTGCACCTATTTTTCTAATTAGGTAGAAACTAGATTCTGGGGTAACTCAGCGGGACAGGCAGCATCTCCGGGGAGAAGGGATGGGTGACGTCTCGGGTCGAGGCCCTGCTTCAGAATGCAAGGCAAGAGGACGATAGGAAAAATAAATAGACAAGGACTTGAGGAATTTATCGGGTAGACGTACAGAGTCGATTCCCCAGAGTAGGAGAATCGAGAACCGGGGCACATAGGTCTGAGGCAAGGGGGGTAACTTTTCCCACACAGAGGGTGGTGGGTGTATGGAACGAGCTGCCGGAGGGGGTAGTTGAGGCTGGGATTATTGGAGCGTTTAGGAAACAGGTACATGGATTGGACGGGTTTGGAGGGACATGGATCAAACACAGGCGGGTGGGGCTAGTGTAGATGGGACATGTCGGTCGGTATGGGCTGAAGGGCCTGTTTCCACAGTGGATGACTCTACACTGCAGTTTGACAGCGATGTGGAGGTGGTCAGTAGCACCAAGTTCCTGGGGGTGCAGATCACTAACAGTCAGTCTGACCTGGTCGAATAACATCTCATCAACAGTTAAGAGAGCGCAGCAGCGGTTGCACTTTCTGCGCCGGATGAGAAGAGCTCACCTCCCCCATCCCATCCTCACCACTTTCTACAGGGGCACCATAGAGAGTATTTCGACCAGCTGTATCTCTGTCTGGTTTGGGGACTGTAGAGCCTCCGACTGGAAGTCCGTGCAGAGAGTGGTGAGGACAGCGGAAAAAATCACCGGGACCTCTCTCCCCTCAATCGGGGATATTGCGACCAAACGTTGCGTGTCTAAGGCCAGCAGTATTATAAAAGACCCCACACATCTCCATCACGGACTGTTCACTCTGCTGCCCTCGGGAAAGAGATATCGCAGCATAAGGAGCAGAACATCAAGGTTCTGCAACAGCTTCTTCCCACGAGCCATCAGACTCCTGAATGCCATGTAATGGGCATTCAGGAGTCTCGTGTTGTACGGGGAGCCAAATGCAACGTAATTCCGTTTGGAACTGCATATATCAATGTATTTCTAAATGACAGTAAAGTTTGTTTGACTTTGACTTGGGTTTGACTTTGAAGAAGGGTCGCACATAAATCATAATCTGTCCATTTCTCTCGGCAGACGCTGCCCGAGCTGCTGATATTGTTAGTTTTTACTCCAAAGGATGCACTGCCTAATGGGCCTGTCCGACTTAGACGACTCTTTAAGCGACCGCCAGGGTCTAGTTTTAGTGGAACAAACATTGTCGCCGCGTCAAAAATGTTGCGGAGGAGACAAGAGGCAACTTGCATCGGAGGCACAAGATATTAGCAATTCCCCTCGGATAAAGGTTGGTTTGGATATACAGAGCGGAAACAGGCCCTTCGGCCCACGTCGATCTGCTATCCACACACACACAAACTAACACACGGGACAATTTACATTTATCGCACGCCAATTAACCCTCAGACCTGTACGCGTTTGGGGAGCCGGAGGAAACCGAAGATCTCGGAGAAAACCCACGCAGGTGACGGGGGAGAACGTGCAAACTCCGTACAGACAGACGTGACAAGAGGCAATGCGCATTGGAGGCCCAAGAACTGATCAATTTCCCCACCTGGGATAAATAAAGTTCTGTCGTACCGCATCAATAGACAATAGGTGCAGGAGGAGGCCATTCGGCCCTTCGAGCCAGCACCGCCATTCAATGTGATCACGGCTGATCATCCCCAATCAGTACCCCGTTCCTGCCTTCTCCCCATATCCCCTGACTCCGCTATCTTTAAGAGCCCTATCCAGCTCTCCCTTGAAAGTATCCAGAGAAGCGGCCTCCACCGCCCTCTGAGGCAGAGAATTCCACAGACTCACCACTCACTGTGAGAAAAAGTGTTTCCTCGTCTCCGTTCTAAATGGCCGACCCCTTATTCTTAAACTGTGTGTGTGTGTGGCCCCTGGTTCTGGACTCCCCCAACATCGGGAACATGTTTCCTGCCTCTAGCGTGTCCAAACCCTTACCAATCTTATATGTTTCAATGAGATCCCCTCTCATCCTTCTAAACTCCAGAGTGTACAAGCCCAGCCGCTCCATTCTCTCAGCATATGACTGTCCCGCCATCCTGGGAATTAACCTGGTAAACCTACGCTGGGCTCCCTCAATAGCAAGAAACAGATATGGATCGGTTTATTCTGGCGTGATGGTCAGCTCAGACATTGTGGGCCGAAGGGCCTGCTCCTGTACTGTTCCATATTCTGAGCATTCCACAAGAGTAATGCTCCATATCCCATGAAAACCATTGGATTTCATTGATTAGTGTGGGTGTTATGGGCCGAAGGCAGGAGATTGGGGTTCGAGAGGAAAAGATAGATCAGCCATGATTGAATGGCGGAGTAGACTTGATAGAAACATAGATATTAGGTGCAGGAGTAGACCATTCGGCTCTTCGAGCCTGCACCGCCATTCAGTATTCCGTACCTGCCTTCTCTCCATACCCTCTGATCCCCTTAGCCACAAGGGCCACATCTAACTCCCTCTTAAATATAGCCTACGAACTGGCCTCAACTACCTTCTGTGGCAGAGAATTCCAGAGACCCACCACTCTCTGTGTGAAAAAAGTCCTTCTCATCTTAGTCCTAAAGGAATTCCCCCTTATCCTTAAGCTGTGACCCCTTGTCCTGGACCTCCCCAACATCGGGAACAATCTTCCTGCATCTAGCCTGTCCAACCCCTTAAGAATTTTGTAAGTTTCTATAAGATCCCCTCTCAATCTTCTAAATTCCAGAGAGTATAAACCGAGTCTATGCAGTCTTTGTTCATAAGACTGATTCCTGGGATGTCAGGACTGTCTTATTCTCTGCCTCAGAGGGCGGTGGAGGCCGGTTCTCTGGATGCTTTCAAGGGAGAGCTAGATAGGGCTCTTAAAGATAGCGGAGTCAGGGGGATATGGGGAGAAGGCAGGAACGGGGTACTGATTGGGGATGATCGGCCATGATCACATTGAATGGCGATGCTGGCTCGAAGGGCTGAATGGCCTCCTCCTACCTATTGTCTAACACATAATTCATATATCCCTCTAAATCCATGTACCCACCCAAAAACCTCTTGAATACCTCTACGAATGGTGGAACTTTGGAGGAGAGGAACACCCCTGTACTCCTGTCTCCATCAATGGTGTGGATGTGTAGTCTACCAGGGAGTACAGATTCCTCGGAGTGTACCTGGACGGTAAACGGCTCAGGTCGGGGAACGCTGAGGCCCTGTACAAGAAGGGACAGCGCCGGCTGTACTTGTGGAGAAGGCTCCGCTCCTTCAACATCTGCAGTGGGACGCTGCAGATGTTCTACCCGTCGATGGCGGTGCCCAGCGCCATCTTCTCCACTGCCGTGCGCCGGGGCAGCGGGGGCGAAGGCCGCGGACGCCAAACAGGATCGACAAACTCGTCGGGAAGGCCGGCTCCGTCCTGGGGGTGCAGTTGGAGTTGGAGTCGGGTCCACGGGAGGTCGGTCTCGGAGGGGAGGATGCTCCTCAAGATGGCGGACAATACAGCTCACCCCCTCCGTGACACACTGGTCAACCTGAGGAGCACCTTCAGCAACAGACTGGTCCCACCAAGAACGCCACAGGAGATCCTTCTTCCCTTGTGGCTATCAAACTGTGCAACTCCTCCCCCTTCTGTCGTGGGGTAGACTAAGACTGACCCCCCCCCCCCCAAAAAAAATCTTTGCTCAACCCCCCAATCCTTTCCACTCGGCACTTTAATCCCATGTTTGATGCTTGTTGGCAGATCAATTTCTATCTGGGGATAAATAGAAAAAATAGGTGCAGGAGTAGGCCATTCGGCCCTTCGAGCCTGCACCGCCACGATACAAAATAAAGTTGTATCGTATCATAACTACACTACCACCAGAAAAAAAATCCTTACATATATCTACGTTTAATTTTTGCCCTGCCCCAACAGGGGGGGGGGGGGGAGAAAGAGAGGAGAATCTGACCCTACCACCCTATCTCTCCATTTTATATACATCTAATATTACAAATGAACACATCAAGTGTAAAATATTAATGAGGCCCAAACGCACCGAATAAATAGATCGAGAACCGATTCCAAATTCCAGAACCAATTCCAATTGATGGAAAGATAAACTATTTCTGTTTCACAAGGCGTCTTGATAAAGGGTTTAAAAATAATTCGGGCCGTCCAAATTGATAACAAACATTTTACATAGAGAGTCGAGCGTGCCGGGATTAACTCTCTATTAAAAGCTGCAGTGATGCTTAGATTGGTTCATAACTTTCACGAGCAGAATGAATAAGCTGATTGGCCAAGTATTCACATACAAGGAATTTGCCTTGGTGCTCCGCCCACAAGTGACAACGGCATACTGTGACAGTTAGGAATGACACATAAAACATTAATAATTAGGCCATTCGGCCCATCAAGTCTACCCCGCCATTCAATCATGGCTGATCTATCTTTTCCTCTCAACCCCAATCTCCTGCATTCTCCCCTTAACACCCGCACTAATCAAGAAATCCAATGGTTTTAATGGGATATGAAGCATTACTCTTGTGGAATTCCAGAACCTGCCCCAACTCCAGAACCCACCCCAACTCCAGAACCCGCTCCAGCTCCAGAACCCGCTCCAGCTCCAGAACCCGCTCCAGCTCCAGAACCAGCTCCAGCTCCAGAACCAGCTCCAGCTCCAGAACCAGCCCCAACTCCAACTCCAGAACCCGCTCCAGCACCAACTCCAGAACCAGCCCCAACTCCAGAACCCGCTCCCAAATCCAGAACCCGCTCCAGCACCAACTCCAGAACCAGCCCCAACTCCAGAACCCGCTCCAACTCCAGAACCCGCTCCAACTCCAGAACCCGCTCCAACTCCAGAACCCGCTCCAACGCCAGAACCCGCTCCAACGCCAGAACCCGCTCCAACGCCAGAACCCGCTCCAACTCCAGAACCCGCTCCAACTCCAGAACCCGCTCCAACTCCAGAACCCGCTCCAACTCCAGAACCCGCTCCAACTCCAACTCCAGAACCCGCTCCAACTCCAGAACCCGCTCCAACGCCAGAACCCGCTCCAACGCCAGAACCCGCTCCAACTCCAGAACCCGCTCCAACTCCAGAACCCGCTCCAACTCCAGAACCCGCTCCAACTCCAGAACCCGCTCCAACTCCAGAACCCGCTCCAACGCCAGAACCCGCTCCAACGCCAGAACCCGCTCCAACTCCAGAACCCGCTCCAACGCCAGAACCCGCTCCAACGCCAGAACCCGCTCCAACGCCAGAACCCGCTCCAACGCCAGAACCCGCTCCAGCTCCAGAACCAGCACCAGCTCCAACTCCAGAACCCGCTCCAACTCCAGAACCCGCTCCAACTCCAGAACCCGCTCCAACTCCAGAACCCGCTCCAACTCCAGAACCAGCCCCAACTCCAGAACCCGCTCCAACTCCAGAACCCGCTCCAACTCCAGAACCCGCTCCAACTCCAGAACCCGCTCCAACTCCAGAACCAGCTCCAACTCCAGAACCCGCTCCAACGCCAGAACCCACTCCAACGCCAGAACCAGCTCCAACTCCAACTCCAACTCCAGAACCCGCTCCAGCTCCAGAACCCGCTCCAACTCCAGAACCAGCTCCAACTCCAGAACCAGCTCCAACTCCAGAACCAGCCCCAACTCCAGAACCCGCTCCAGCTTGCAGCTACAGATTAGTTGCTGCTTAAAAAGTAAGCGACGTCCCACCTTGTCAGATGACATCTTCAAACCCCAACCGAGCTGGGTCGAGAGATGAAGTGGGGTCACGGGGCGCTAAATAATCTCGCGTTCTCGATGCAATTCTTACAAGCAACGTCCAAATAAAATGCAGACCGTTTCTACGATGTTTTTTTTTTTAAATGACATAGACAAAACACTTACTTTAAATTTTAGTGGCTTAATATCCGCCTTAAAGGGTGACTAAAATGAGATTCAGTTGGCAAGGGTAATTCTTGGGAGGAACTCTGCAACGAATACATTGTAAGTAAGACACGGGACTCACCGATTCGCATGAAGATGACGATGCTGAACATGGAGAGGACAGTGGGGACCACCACCCCCGAAAAAAGTCGAGAGCTTCCGGCTGTCGTCGGGCTGGGAGCCGCTGGTGCAGATGGTCACCTCCTCGTTGGCCGGAGCGGCGGCGCAACTCTCGGCGAAGCCCCCTCCGGCCACATTGTAGAGGCGGTAGTTGAGGAGGGGGGAAGTCTCGCTGGACATGGTGGAGGGAGGGGAGGGAGGGAGAGGGTCTTCTTCAGTTTAAACACACAAAAATAACAGAGAGAGAGAGAGAGAGAGAAAGAGAAAGGTTGGGGCTTGGAAGAAAAAAATTATTGATGTTAAAAAAAAAGTGTCGCCTCTGTCTGTGTCAATTTCACTCTGTGTCAATTTCACTTGTGTCCGCAAATTGATACAATGGGGCTACTAGCGACGGCGCTGCTACTGAGACATTGCTTCTGCCTCTTGCTCCTGCTTCTTCCACCAAAAACCCACCCCCTCCACCTATAAACATCCGCAAAAGCATCTATCTGCAATTCTGGCATCATCAGACACCGGCTCATGTGACTCTCGCCCTGCGCTGGGTTGGTCCCCGAGGCTGTTGTTTCCTCCTCCTCCTCCTCCTCGAGTTGTGCCTTCACCGGCTTTCTCTCCAATAGGTAGGAATTCCCTC
>CAUPSL010000182.1:0-40000 GCA_963514005.1 Raja brachyura
TAGCTTGTTCAGTCCCTTTTATAATTTTATATGTTTCTATAAGATCCCCCCCACTCATCATTCTAAACTCCAGTGAATACAAGCCTAGTCTTTTCAATCTTTCCTCATTGCAGTATAATGTGGATAAATGTGAGGTTATCCACTTTGGTGGCAAAAATAGAAAACCAACTACTATCTGAATGGTGGCCGATTAGGAAAGGGGAGATGCAGCGCGACCTGGGTGTCATGGTACACCAGTCATTGAAAGTAGGCATGCAGGTGCAGCAGCAGTGAAGAAAGCCAATGGTATGTTAGCTTTCATAGCAAAAGGATTTGAGTACAGGAGCAGGGAGGTTCTACTTCAGTTGTATAGGGTCTTGGTGAGGCCACACCTGGGAGTATTGCGTACAGTTCTGGTCTCCAAATCTGAGGAAGGACATTATTGCCATAGAGGGAGTGCAGCGAAGGTTCACCAGACTGATTCCTGGGATGTCAGGACTGTCTTATGAACAAAGACTGCATAGACTCGGTTTATACTCTCTAGAATTTAGGAGATTGAGAGGCGATCTTATAGAAACTTACAAGATTCTTAAGGGGTTGGACAGGCTAGATGCAGGAAGATTGTTCCCGATGTTGGGGAGGTCCAGGACAAGGGGTCACAGCTTAAGGATAAGGGGGAAATCCTTTAGGACCGAGATGAGAAGGAATTTTTTCACACAGAGAGTGGTGGGTCTCTGGAACTCTCTGCCACAGAGGGTAGTTGAGGCCAGTTCATTGGCTATATTTAAGAGGGAGTTAGATGTGGCCCTTGTGGCTAAGGGGATCAGAGGGTATGGAGAGAAGGCAGGTACGGGATACTGAGTTGGATGATCAGCCATGATCATATTGAATGGCGGTGCAGACTCGAAGGGCCGAATGGCCTCTACTCCTGCACCTAATTTCTATGTTTCTATGTTTCTATGACAGTCCCGCCATCCCAGGGATCAATCTGGTGAACCTACGCTGCACTGCCTCAATCACAAGGATGTCCTTCCTCAAATTACTTTATAGCTGTGCCCTAAACTTATCGCTCGCAGATCTGTCGTTAAGATTGAATCTTGACCCTGCTGGAGAATTGAAATATACCAAGTCAAGTCTAGTTTATTCGTCACATTCACATACGAGATGTGCAGTGAAATGAAAAGTGGCAGTGGTCGCGGATCGTGCAAAAAGACTACAAAACAGAATGGAACAGAAAGACATATTCACATGTTGCATATTTGTGGGAGAAAAGAAGAAAAAACAGCTATTTTAAAAAGACCTCACACAACAGAAAATTGGTTCAGTAGAGTTAGTCCCTGGTGAGATAGGAGTTTACGGGCCGAATGGCCTCTTGGAGGAAACTCCGTCTCATCCTCTCCGTTTTCACAGCATGGCAACGGAGGCGTTTGCCCGACCGTAGCAGCTGGAACAGTCCGTTGCTGGGGTGGAAGGGGTCTCCCATTATCTTGCTGGCTCTGGATCTGCACCTCCTGATGTCTAGTTCCTGCAGAGGGGGCGAGAGAAGTTCCCATAGTGCGTTCGGCCGAACGCACTCCTCTCTGCAGAGCCTTCTTGTCCTGGGCAGAGCAATTCCCGAACCAAGATGTTTCCGGACAGGATGCTTTCCACAGCTGCAGAATAGAAGCACTGGAGGATCCTCGGAGACGCTCTGAATTTCCTGAGGTGGTAAAGGCGCTGCCTTGCCTTAAGGGCCTGTCCTACCAGCATGCAACTCTATGCGATGAACGCGATCAAACTAGAAGCGGGGGCCGCGCGGAGGTCGGGTGATCCCCTGTACAGGGCCGTTCCCACCAGCATGCGCCTGCATGCGGCAAGCGCGACCATACCGGCAGCGAGGGCCGCGCGGAGGTCGGGTGAGTGGCGCAACGCGGCGCAAAGTGAGGCGAACTTGGAGCGAAGTCTTAAAGGTAAGTTCGCCAGGACAGAGAGGGGCACACAGAGAGGGGCACAGAGGCACACACACAGAGGGCCACGGAGCCACACACATAGAGGGTCACGGAGGCACCTACAGATAGGTTCACGGAGGCGATGTCGGGGCGGTGTGTAATGCGTCGAGGCGACTGTGAGCCAACAAGCCGTTGCCGCGCGGAATTTTTGAACATGGTCAGTTTTTCGGAGCCCCGCGCAATGTCGGGACGAACTCCGCACAATTCCGCACGGCTCCGGCGATCGAAGTGGGACCGGCCCCGCGACGCCGGACGGCTCAAGCGACCACGTTAGGTCACGCTCATCGCATGGAGTTGCATGCTGGTGGGACAGGCCCTTTACTCACCAGTGCTGCAGCGTGTGATGTCCATGTCAGATCCTCTGAGATGTGGACTCCCAGGTATTGAAAGCAGCTCACCCTATCCACAGTAGCCCCATTTATCCTCAATGGTGTGTACGTCCTCGGATGATGTGCCTTCCTAAAGTCCTTTGTTTTTTTTGATATTCAAGAGGAGGCCGTTGTCCTGACACCATTAAATAAATCTCCGTGAAGAAGTTAGCAACCATGATAACGGTGACTAAGTAACACTGGACTATCGTACAATAACTATCGTGCCCCAGGAAAAATAATGAGGCATTCATTGCCCCAACATAGAAGAAGCAGAAACCACTTTCGACCATTAGGGAGACCGACAAAAACCTCCGGGAACCGCACGGAAACCTTGGGTGGGGCGCAAAGTCTCCCGAGGTTTCCGTTCAGGTTTCCTAAGTGGGACAGGGGCATTACTTATACACACATACCCTCAACTCACACACATACCCTCACACATACACACACCCTCAATTACGTTCACAAACATACATTAGAAACATAGAAACATAAAAAATAGGTGCAGGAGTAGGCCATTCGGCCCTTCGAGCCTGCACCGCCATTCAATGTGATCATGGCTGATCATCCAACTCAGTATCCTGTACCTGCCTTCTCTCCATACCCCCTGATCCCTTTAGCCACAAGGGCCACATCTAACTCCCTCTAAAGCATAGCCAATGAACTGGCCTCAACTACCTTCCGTGGCAGAGAATTCCACAGAATCACCAACACTGGACTATCGTACAACAACTATCGTGGCCCCAGGAAGAATAATGGGGCTGGAGAAACTCAGCGGGTGCAGCAGCATCTAAGGAGCGAAGGAGATAGGCGACGTTTCGGGTCGAGACCCTTCTTCAGACTGAAGAATAATGAGGCATCCACTGCCCTGGAGGTTTTACGATCCATTGGATTGTGGATGAACAACAGGCATTGGTGCAGCCAACTCAGTCTGGGGGACAACCATAAGGGGAAATCAGTTTCCAACAGTTTCAGCTGTTTGCATTTGGAAGGACCCTGTGGCAAACTTGCCAATTTGCGGAGTTATCGAAGACTACTTGGCCCTGACTCAAGAGGTAGGGTAGAGCCATTGAGGGTAGGAAAGATTCAAACAAGAGGGCATGACATGAGAATTAAGGGACAGAAGTTTAGGGGTAACATGAGGGGGAACTTCTTTACTCAGAGAGTGGTGGCTGTGTGGGATGATCTTCCTGCAGAAGTGGTGGAGGCAGGATCGATTTTAACATTTAAAAGTAAAGTGGATAGGTATATGGACGGGAAGGGAATGGAGGGGTATGGTCTGAGTGCAGGTAGATGGGACTAGGGGAAAATAAATGGTCGGCATGGACTGGAAGGGCCGAGAAGGCCTGTTTCCGTGCTGGAATTGTTATATGGTTAATGTTTAGGTGTGTTTTAAAAAGAAAATAAAAGGATAGGGATGTGTAGAAAGGGAATTAAATGTGCCTCGTCTGTTTGTGGGTGTGAGAACGTTACACAAAATGGTGGAGAAACTCAGCGGGTGCAGCAGCATCTATGGAGCGAAGGAGATAGGCGACGTTTCGGGCCGATCTTCAATCTTCAGACTGATGGGGGGTGGGGGGAAGAAAGGAAAAAGTAGGTGATGTGGATATGAGAGTGGGGGCGATTCAGTTTGATGTTGATCAGAACTGGCCAACACACACAACACACACAACACACACGCACACCCTCACTCACACACACACACACACTTACACACATACATGCACACCCTTTTATGCTCCCCTGTCCCACTTAGGAAACCTGAACGGAAACCTCTGGAGACTTTGCGCCCCACCCAAGGTTTCCGTGAGGTTCCCGGAGGTTCCCGGGGGTTTTGGTCAGTCTCCCTAATGGTGGAAAGTGGTTTCCGCTTCTTCTATGTTTCCGGCGATTTAATTCAAAAAATTTAAAACCGGCCGGGACTAAAAATAGGTTTCCAGCCGTTTTAAAAATGGGTAACTTTTTAGTGGAAGCCGGTTGCGATGCTAGTTGAAGGTGGTTGCCGGAGGTTGAAGGTGGTTGCCAGAGGTTGCAGGTAGTGGAAGATAAGACCTCCCTGGTGGAATCAAACTGGGTGAAAAAAAGGTCTTACCTTCCACTACCTGCAACCTCCGGCAACCACCTTCAACCTCCGGCAACCACCTTCAACCTCCGGCAACCACCTTCAACTAGCATCGCAACCGGCTTCCACTAAAAAATTACCCATTTTTAAAACGGCAGGAAACCTATTTTTAGTCGCGGCCGGTTTTGAACTTTTTGAAATAAATCGCCGGAAACATAGAAGAAGCGAAAACCACTTTCGACCATTAGGGAGACTGTCAAAGACCTCCGGGAACCGCACGGAAACCTTGGGTGGGGCGCAAAGTTTCCAGAGGTTTCCGTTCAGGTTTCCTAAGTGGGACACGGGCATTACTTATACACACATACCCTCAACTCACACACATACCCTCACACATACACACACTCTCAATTACGCTCACAAACATCCTTTAGAAACATAGAAACATAAAAAATAGGTGCAGGAGTAGGCCATTCGGCCCTTCGAGCCTGCACCGCCATTCAATATGATCATGGCTGATCATCCAACTCAGTATCCCGTACCTGCCTTCTCTCCATACCCCCTGATCCACAAGGGCCACATCTAACTTCCTCTTAAATATAACCAATGAACTGGCCTCAACTGGCCAGGAAGAAGGGTCTCGACCCGAAACGTCGCCTATCTCCTTCGCTCCTTAGATGCTGCTGCACCTGCTGAGTTTATCCAGCTTTTTGTGTAACCCTGGCCTCAACTACCTTCTGTGGCAGAGAATTCCACAGATTCACCACCCTCTGCGTGAAAAATGTTTTCCTCATCTCGGTCCTAAAGGAATTCCTCCTTATCCTTAAACTGTGTGACCCCTTGTTCTGGACTTCCCCAACATCGGGAACAATCTTCCTGCATCTAGCCTGTCCAACCCCTTAAGAATTTTGTAAGTTTCTATAAGATCCCCCCTCAATCTTCTAAATTCCAGCGAGTACAAGCCGAGTCTATCCAGTCTTTCTTCATATGGAAGTCCTGCCATCCCAGGAATCAGTCTGGTGAACCTTCTCTGTACCCCCTCTATGGCTTTAACTCACTAGCATGCACAAACACACACACGCACTCACACACACACACAAACACTCACTCACATAGTATGCCAACTGCTATCATTCACAGTTGGTAATGCCACAAGTGTCAAACTTTGCAGGGGTAGGTATAGGAGAGAGAGAGAGGGGGAAGAAAGGAAATGAGTGGGAGAGATTCTGGGAGGGGCAAGGATAGAACGGGAGAAAGAGAAAGGGGGGGAGAGTGAGCGGGAGGTAGTGGGGGAGGGAGAGAGGGAAAGGGGGGGAGAGAGGTAGAGAGAGATGGAGAGAGCGAGAGAGAGCGGGAGGTAGCGAGCGAGAGGGGGGGAGGAGGGAGGGAGAGGGAAAGGGGGGGAGGGGGAGAGAGGTAGAGAGAGATGGAGAGAGCGAGAGAGAGCGGGAGGCAGAGAGCGAGAGGGGGGGAGGGAGGGGGAGAGGGGGGAGGGGGTAGGGGGAGACTGAGAGAGGTAGGGGGGAGGCAGGGAGAGAGGGGGGGAGAGAAAGATAGGGGGAAGGCGGTAATGAGAGAGGACGGAGAGGGAGGCAGCAAGAGAGAGATAACAGAGAGAGAAGGAGAGAAGGGGGGGGAGCAGTACCCTACATTCTGGAACATTCCATTGCAGCATTAATGAGGAAACACATTGCTACCATTGTGTGCCCTGTTCCACAGTCAGAGCACACAATGTCGCACTGTGAATTAGCTGACCAGTTCGGGCAGAGCTCCCAGCTGCTGCTGACGCAACCACACGACTCGTACTTAACCCCTCCACGCAGCTTCTTAACCTCATCCCTTCTTTTTTTGGCTTCCCGCAAACTCCGCAGAGACAGGGCATGTGCGGGTGCCCTGGGGTAGCAATGTTTTCCAAAATTTTGAGATTTAAAAAATCAAGTCTGCAATTTATCCCATCAGATAAAGCATAAAAAGAAGTTTAATTTGACACCTAATTCACTTTCATATCTTCAGTATTAAGAAAGTTATGGCCATTTTCATCCTCGGAAATTAGCATCTTGCTCCCCATTGCCTTTCAATTGACTTAACTCAAAAGCTGTGATCTGGAACAGTTAAAAGCCCATAACTTTCTTAAAAATTAAGAGAACTCAATGAAATTTTCAGTTATTATAGATTGAAGCATTCTGAAACAAATATGAAACAATCTCACTTGGATGACCTGAAATTAAAGCATATAATTAGTTAGTTATCTAATTGTAGCTAATTACAAAATTCAATGAGTAGATCTAAACATCTATCCATTTCTTAAGAAAAGATAAACTTTTTTTAAATTGCCTAAGTGTCCAAATAACATTCACACAATAATCCACAATATAACATCATTTTTAAATCTCATTTTCATGAATTTCTGGGCCAAATGGAAGGAATTTAGTGTTTAATGCCTGTAAATTAATGGCCATTTAAATCAACTAGTGAGTGGGTTTTAGTGGAATGCGGTGGATTGGAACGTTGCGGTTTGCGGTGAAGTCGGGAGGAAAAATAATGTTTGTTCATACATTTTTTTGGACCCCATTTCGCAACATAAAAATATTATTAAAGCCTCCCGAAAAACCAACTTTTAATATAAAAATAAACTATTTACCTTTTTTTCTCCCCTACGCAAAATCCTTCCGGTTGTCGGCGCTCACGGCTTTTGAAGGTGATTTTTAAATTACTCTAGTTAACAAATAATTTAGAGTAATTTAAAAATACCTTCATTCATGAAATGTCGGAGCGATTTTTCTTCTGCAACGAAATCGCCCGACATGGATCGATTTTCCCTGCCTGTGGAAAAACGGCACTTTAAGCCCGCTCCCCTCTGAAAGGCGCCAAAGTCACGCACACGGGGAGCGGCAGAACTGCAATGCTGCTCAAGGTAAGTTTTGTAACATACCTACCTGGGGCAGTGAGGAGAGAGGTGCGTTCTGAGTGTCCGAGCCCCGGAGGTGTGTGTGGCGTTCAGGGAAGAGAGAGCTGGAGTAATGCGTGTGTCAGTCCGGGGATGGCGGGACTGTCATATGCCGAAAGAATAGAAACATAGAAACCTAGACAATAGGTGCAGGAGAAGGCCATTCGGCCCTTCGAGCCTGCACCGCCATTCAATATGATCATGGCTGATCATCCAACTCAGTATCCCGTACCTGCCTTCTCTCCATACCCCCCGATCCCTTTAGCCACAAGGGCCACATCTAACTCCCTCTTAAATATAGCCAATGAACTTGCCTCAACTACCTTCTGTGGCAGAGAGTTCCACAGATTCACCACTCTCTGTGTGAAAAATGATTTTCTCATCTCGGTCCTAAAAGATTTCCCCCTTATCCTTAAACTGTGTGACCCCTTGTTCTGGACTTCCCCAACATCGGGAACAATCTTCCTGCATCCAGCCTGTCCAACCCCTTAAGAATTTTGTAAGTTTCTATAAGATCCCCCCTCAATCTTCTAAATTCCAGCGAGTACAAGCCGAGTCTATCCAGTCTTTCTTCATATGGAAGTCCTGTCATCCCAGGAATCAGTCTGGTGAACCTTCCCTGTACCCCCTCTATGGGAAGAATGTCTTTCCTCAGAATGGAGTGGCTGGGCTTGTACACTCTGGAGTTTAGAAGGATGAGAGGAGATCTCATTGAAACATATAAGATCGTTAAGGGCTTGGACACACTAGAGGCAGGAAACATGTTCCTGATGTCGGGGGAGTCCAGAACCAGGGGCCACACACACACACAGTTTAAGAATAGGGAGTAAGCTATTTAGAACGGAGACGAGGAAACACTTTTTCTCACAGAGAGTGGTGAGTCTGTGGAATTCTCTGCCTCAGAGGGCGGTGGAGGCCGGTTCTCTGGATGCTTTCAATAGAGAGGTAGATAGGGCTCTTAATGATAGCGGAGTCAGAGGATATGGGGAGAAGGCAGGAACGGGGAACTGATTGGGGATGATCAGCCGTGATCACATTGAATGGTGGTGCTGGCTCGAAGGGCCGAATGGCCTCCTCTTTCCTGTTTCCTTTATCATCGATACTTTTTTGCATATCTTTCATTCATTGTTCTTTATCTCTCCACATCACCGTCTATATCTCTCGTTTCCCTGATCCCTGACCAGTCTGAAGAAGGGTCTCGACCCGAAACGTCGCCTATCTCCTTCGCTCCTTAGATGCTGCTGCACCCGCTGAGTTTCTCCAGCTTTTTGTGTAACCCTCGATTCTCCAGCATCTGCAGTTCCTTCTTTAACGTCATGTAATTGAAAGTAGTCACGTTTAGTATTTTATTGCGTATCCTTTGCATGCAATGACTGCTTGAAGTCTGCGATTCACGGACATCACCAGTTGCTAGGCGTCTTCTCTGGTGATGCTCTGCCAGGCCTCTATTGCAGCCGTCTTTAGCTTATGCATGTTTTGGGGGGCTAGTCCCCCTTCAGTTTTCTCTTCAGCATAAAAATGTGACTTCAGGTAAAAAATTGTAAATTGTCCCCTAATATAGAGGATAGTGCTAGCGTGCGGGAATCGCTATGTAGTCGGTATGGACTCGGTGGGCCGAAGGGCCTGTTTCTGTTCTGTTTGTCCAAGATTAAAACTAAACTAGAATTCACTAGAATTTAGAAGATTGAGGGGGGATCTTATAGAAACTTACATCATCCAAATTCTTAAGGGGTTGGACACGCTAGATGCAGGAAGATTGTTCCCTCAGTGTTGGGGAAATCCAGAACAAGGGGCCACAGTTTAAGGATAAGGGGGAATTCCTTTAGGACCAAAATGAGGAAAACATTTTTCACGCAGAGAGTGGTGAATCTGTGGAATTCTCTGCCACAGAAGGTAGTTGTGGCCAGTTCATTGGGTATGTTTAAGAGGGAGTTAGATGTGGCCCTTGTGTCTAAAGGGATCTAAAGGGGTATGGAGAGAAGGCAGGTACAGGATACTGAGTTGTTAAAGAAGGTCTGAAGAAGGGTCTCGACCCGAAACGTCGCCTATCTCCTTCGCTCCTTAGATGCTGCTGCACCAGCTGAGTTTCTCCAGCTTTTTGTGTAACCCTACGGGATACTGAGTTGGATGATCAGCCATGATCATATTGAATGGCGGTGCAGGCTCGAAGGGCCGAATGGCCTACTCCTGCACCTATTTTTTATGTTTCTATGTTTCTAAAGGGTGTTTGTGAGCGTAATTGAGGGGTTGGACAGCCTCAATCCATCTGGAGGACATCCGTCACTTCCGGTACATGTTATTAATGCAAGAAACGCGTACTTTCCTACCTGTTAAAAAACGCCAAAAAGTTGGATTTTTGCGCTGTAAAGAATGGTGTAAGTCGGGGTAAGCGTGAGAGACACGTACCCAACGTCAGAATTCCAAATGTGAAGTGAAATGAAGGTAACGAGAAACGAGAGCTGACGGGACAACAACAGCTAAAGCGCTTGGTCAACGTTGACCGTGCAGATATCGAGATTGAAAATATTGGGAATGATGGCGTTGCTCGCTGCATTTCATCAACAGTAAGGCACTGTTTGTGGTTTTAATGATTCCTTTGGCATCTTAGAAGTCTCGGAAGTGATCAATCTGGCTGGAAATGTTGCTTCAGAGGCGTTTTCTTCGTGTATGTAAAAACCCACTTGAGAACCATGGGCGATTTTAAAATCTTACAGTCAGATTTATCACTTCTGAAAGTTTTTAGATGCCAAAGGAACTCAAGAAAAAACACAAATAATGCTTTACTGTTGATGAAATGCAACGAGCAAATGGCCAATGCTCGCCAAGCGCTCTTGCTGTTGTTGCCCCTTCAGCTCCCGCTTCTGTCTACCGTCATTTCTCCTCACGTTTGGAATTCTGAAGTAGGATAAATGTCTCTCACACTTATCCCGATTTCCATAATTATTTACAGGGCAAAAATTGACAATTTCGGTCGGGTTTTTAACGGGCCCGAAACAACGGCCAGTGCTTACCTGCAGTTCACCGCTTGTACTCCACTTGGCGTAGCGTAGCAACAGCACGGGTCATGGGTCGTGAAACCTCCCTAAACTCAAATCCTTTCGCTATGAATGCCAACATACCATTCGCTTTCTTCACTGCCTGCTGCACCTGCATGCCTACATTCAATGACTGGTGTACCATGACACCCAGGTCGCGTTGCATCTCCCCTTTTCCTAATCGGCCACCATTCAGATAATAGTCTGCCCTCCTGTTTTTGCCACCGAAGTGGACAACCCCACATTATACTGCATCTGCCATGCATTTTCCCACTCACCCAGCCTATCCAAGTCACCTTGCAGCCTCCTAGCATTCTCCTCGCAGCTAACACTGCCCCCCAGCTTCGTGTCATCCGCAAACTTGGAGAAGTTGCATTTAATTCCCTCGTCCAAATCATTAATATTTCGGGTCTGAAGAAGGGTGTCGACACGAAACGTCGCCTATTCCTTCGCTCCACAGACGCTGCCTGTCCCGCTGAGTCTCTCCAGCATTTTCTGTCTACCTTCGATTTTCCCAGCATCTGCAGTTCCTTCTTAAACACAAAGTGCTGGAGTAACTCAACTGGTCAAGGAAGCATTTGTGGAGAGCATGGACAGGTGACCATTCTTCAGACCAAAGATCCGAGAGGAGCTATCATCTTTGGTTCAGACTGCGCTGCATTGTGCCTGCACTGTTTTTGTTCCCCAAAGTTTAGGTATGGTACAAAACTTACCTTTAGCGGCGCTGCAGTTCTGCCACTGGCCGTGTGCGCGACTTTGGCGTCTTTAAGCGGGGGGGGCGGGGTTAAAATGTGGTTTTCTCCTGCCTTCCGGAATTATATTTTCTCTGGGGGCGACCTTTTGAAGATTCGTTCCGACTGCCGGTATGTGAAAAAAAAAAATTTAAATCGCCCCGACTATTTCAGCGCTGGAGTAAAATAAAAATTAGCGTCTAATGCCGTGAACGCCGACAACGGGGACGGATTTTACGTAGGGGACAGGTAAGTGAAAGCTGTTTATTTTTATATATAAACTTGCTTGTTCAGGTGACCTTAGTCAACATTTAATGTTGCGAAACGGTGATTTATTCACCATACGAACCGGCAGTATTTTTCCTGCTGATATGGGGTTTAAATTCACCGCAACCGCAACGTTCTAATCGCGTTCCAGAAAATCCCACTCGCAAGCTGATTTAAATGGCCATTAATCTACAGGCATTAAACACTAAATTCCTTCAATTTGGCCTATAAATTAATGACAATTAGATTTAAAAATCATGTTATATTGTGAATTATTGTGTGAATGTTATTTGGACATTTAGGCTTTAAAAAAAGTGCTAATATTTTCTTAAGAAATGGATAGACGTTTAGATCTAGTAATTGAATTTTGTAATTAGCTACAATTACAATCCTTAAGCTGGGACAAGGGGTCACAGCTTAAGGATAAGGGGGAAATCCTTTAGGACTGAGATGAGAAGGACTTTTTTCACACAGAGAGTGGTGGGTCTCTGGAACTCTCTGCCACAGAGGGTAGTTGAGGCCAGTTCATTGGCTATATTTAAGAGGGAGTTAGATGTGGCCCTTGTGGCTAAGGGGATCAGAGGGTATGGAGAGAAGGCAGGTACGGGATACTGAGTTGGATGATCAGCCATGATCATATTGAATGGCGGTGCAGGCTCGAAGGGCCGAATGGCCTACTCCTGCACCTAATTTCTATGTTTCTATGTTTCTAATTGGGTAATTAGCTAATTATATGCTTTAATTTCAGGTCATCCAAGTAAGATCGTTGCATATTAGTTTCAGAATGCTTCAATCTATAATAACTGAAAATTTCATTCAGTTCTCTTAATTTTTAAGAAAGTTATGGGCTTTTGACTGTCCTCGATCACAACTTTTGAGTTAAGTCAATGGAAAAGCAACGGGGAACAAGATGCTAACTTCCGAGTATGAAAATGGCCATAACTTTTTTAATACTGAAGATATGAAAGTGAATTCAGTGTCAAATTAAACTTATTTTTATGCTTTATCTGATGGGATAAATTGCAGACTTAATTTTTTTAATCTCAAAATGTTATAACATTGCTACAAAGTTAGAGGTGAGCGCAAAGTTCTCTCTGAAGTTGGAGATGGGTTAAATTCTTTTAATTGTCTTGGGTCGTGAGCAGGATTTGCAAGCAAGCAGGGACGGAAAATCACAACCTCTTTAAGGCAGAGGATGAATTGACGTTTTTCTTTTCAATGCACGAAGGAACTCAGTGAATTTTAAGCGGTCTGAGGAAGGGTTTCGGCCAGAAACGTTGCCTTATCTCCTTCGCTCCTTGGATGCTGCTGAGGTTCCTCCAGCATTGTGTGTGTGTGTGTGTGTGCACCCTCGATTTTCCAGCATCTGCAGTTCCTCCTTTAACACAAGGAACTCCGTGATTTGGTTCTGCAAGCGTTGTTATTTACTAAGCCCTGATTTCGTGTGGAGAGGAGAGGGCTTGCTTTGGACTCGTGTGCATCCGACACCGGGTGCACAGACTTCTCAAGGGAGAGTGGAGAATGCTAAAGAGGCGTTGGGGAACCGTGGGTCTGCAGCTGATGCTTGCATTGACCCTGGCGGTCTGGCTGTTGCAGCTGAGTGCCAGCAAAGTGTGCTGCTCCCTCGCCCTGATGTCCCAGTCATTTCACACCTTCTCCACGCTGCTGGGTCTCAGCACGCTGCAGGTGTCCAGGAGGCTGAGTCAGGTCCCCACTCGGGCCAGGAACACCTTCGGCTGGGTCAGGATGGAGCCCCTGGGAGCCCTGGTGCAAGGAGTCTTCCTCACTGCTCTCTGCTTCACTGCCCTGGGCAAAGCGGTGTTGCAGCCTCGCCCTGTCCAACGCCCAGAGGTCCTACTTGGGGTCGGGTTAACCAGTCTCCTGGTCGACCTGGGCACCTTCTACGTTTTCGGAGGAGCAACCAACACACAGGACTGGACCTCCACAGACATGGGCTGCAAACGCGAGAACAAAGGTAAGATTTTACCGGGTGGGAAATGGTTAATTGCTGCAACTTGTAACACAGATACAAGTCACACCACACCTCCCCATCAGAACTGCCCCCTCCATCGACTCCTTTAAGTCGAGATTAAAAATCTGTTCTCCCAAGCCTTTCATGTAGCAATGTTTTTAAGATTTTCAAAATCAAGTCTGCAATTTATCCCATCAGATAAAGCATAAAAAGAATTTTAATTTGACACCTAATTCACTTTCATATCTTCAATATTAAAAAAGTTATGGCAAACTGGTTCGGCACGAGAACCCAGTATTATTTATAATATTATATAGAAGCTTAATAATTGTGCTTCTATATATATTTTTTCCATTTCTTATAAAGATAGAAAATAGTGGAAAAAGATTAAACAAAAAAATATATACGTATATATATATGTATGTATATATATATATATATATACAACTTGTTAAGATATACGTATGTATTATATAGGATATAATATATACATTTTATTATCTTAACAAGTTTTATATATATATATATATATATATAAGGCAGACAGTGGAGGAGATAGAAACATAGAAAAATAGGTGCAGGAGTAGGCCATTCGGCCCTTCGAGCCTGCACCGCCATTCAATATGATCATGGCTGATCATCCAACTCAGTATCCCGTACCTGCCTTCTCTCCATACCCCCTGATCCCCTTAGCCACAAGAGCCACATCTAACGCCCTCTTAAATATAGCCAATGAACTGGCCTCAACTACCTTCTGTGGCAGAGAGTTCCAGAGACTCACCACTCTCTGTGTAAAGAATGTTTTCCTCATCTCGGTCCTAAAGGAATTCCCCCTTATCCTTAGACTGTGACCCCTTGTTCTGGACTCCCCCAACATCGGGAACAATCTTCCAGCATCTAGCTTGTCCAACCCCTTAAGAATTTTGTAAGTTTCTATAAGATCCCCCCTCAATCTTCTAAATTCCAGCGAGTACAAGCCAAGTCTATCCAATCTTTCCTCATATGGAAGTCCTGACATCCCAGGACTTCCAAGATGGGAAGATGTGGCGAGTGGAGGGGTCACGTTGGAGGTGGCGAAACACGCGGAGGACGATGTGTTGTATGTGCCGGCTGGTGGGGTGAAAGGTGAGGACCAGGGGGACTCTGCCCTTGTTGCGAGTGGGGGGGGAATGGGGAGAGAGGGCAGTGTTGCGGGGTATGGAGGAGACCCTGGTGCGAGCCTCATCTACGGTAGGGGAGGGGAATCCCCGTTCTCTGAAGAACGAGGACATTTGCGATGACCTGGTGTGGAACACCTCATCCTGGGAGCAGATGCGGCGTAGACGGAGGAATTGGGAATAGGGGATGGAGTCCTTACAGGAAGCAGGGTGGGAGGAAGAGTAGTCCAGGTAGCTGTGGGAGTCAGTTGGTTTGTAGTGGATGTCGGTCAGGAGTGATCAATGTGGGAAAGGGAATGAAAATGGTTCTTTCTTGACGTCCTCTGAGGGAGGGCTATATGTATGTCTGTACTTAATTAGCTGTGAGGAGGATGCTAGGAGACTGCAAGGTGACTTGGATAGGCTGGGTGAGTGGGCAAATGTTTGGCAGATGCAGTATAATGTGGATAAATGTGAGGTTATCCACTTTGGTGGCAAAAATAGGAAAGCAGACTATTATCTAAATGGTGGCCGATTAGGAAAAGGGGAGATGCAGCGTGACCTGGGTGTCATGGTACACCAGTCATTGAAAGTAGGCATGCAGGTGCAGCAGGCAGTGAAGAAAGCGAATGGTATGTTAGCTTTCATAGCAAAAGGATTTGAGTATAGGAGCAGGGAGGTTCTACTTCAGTTGTATAGGGTCTTGGTGAGGCCACACCTGGAGTACTGCGTACAGTTCTGGTCTCCAAATCTGAGGAAGGACATTATTGCCATAGAGGGAGTGCAGAGAAGGTTCACCAGACTGATTCCTGGGATGTCAGGACTGTCTTATGAAGAAAGACTGGCTAGACTCGGCTTATACTCTCTAGAATTTAGGAGATTGAGAGGGGATCTTATAGAAACTTACAAATTTCTTAAGGGGTTGGACAGGCTAGATGCAGGAAGATTGTTCCCGATGTTGGGGAGGTCCAGGACAAGGGGTCACAGCTTAAGGATAAGGGGGAAATCCTTTAGGACTGAGATGAGAAAGACTTTTTTCACACAGAGAGTGGTGGGTCTCTGGAACTCTCTGCCACAGAGGGTAGTTGAGGCCAGTTCATTGGCTATAATTAAGAGGGAATTAGATGTGGCCCTTGTGGCTAAGGGGATCAGAGGGTATGGGGAGAAGGCAGGAACGGGGTACTGATTGGGGATGATCAGCCATGATCACATTGAATGGCGGTGCAGGCTCGAAGGGCCGAATGGCCTACTCCTGCACCTAATGTCTATTGACTAAACCGTCCCCCCCACCTGGTTTGCTGGGTGAGGAGGGGGCTGTGGACCCCCAGCAGGACCAAAAACAAGACCTGCCAAAGGGCGGACGAGCCCCTAGCGAACCAACGGCCATCCACACTTCAGTAGAAGTTGCGATCACTCTCGTACATGGCATTGTAAGGAATTATGATAAAGCACACACACACACACACACACACACACTACACACACACACACACACACACAAACACACACACACACACACCAAAATCCGATACTTCCAGCGGCGGAAGTCCGCAGGAACTGGAGGACAGGGATGTGTGGTGCGTCCGTCACCGTTCCCGTCTGAAATCAGCCCCACTGCGGCGCTAATGGTTTGCAATGATGGTGAATGAATGAGATGAATGCGGCTATTGGTATCTAATGACTACGGGATGGACTACAGCTTCTTCCAGACTGATTCCTGGGATGGCAGGACTTCCATATGAGGAAAGACTGGATAGACTCGGCTTGTACTCGCTGGAATTTAGAAGATTGCGGGGGGGATCTTATGGAAACTTACAAAATTCTTAAGGGTTAGAGAAGGAACTGCAGATGCTGGAGAATCGAGGGTTACACAAAAAGCTGGAGAAACTCAGCGGGTGCAGCAGCATCTGCGGGTGAAGAAGGGTCTCGACCCGAAACGTCGCCTATCTCCTTCACTCCTTAGATGCTGCTGCACCCGCTGAGTTTCTCCAGCTTTTTGTGTAACTCACAAACTCTTAAAGTATGCAACACCCTTTAATGATAGCATGGGGCATTACATACATCCTCAAGCACTGGCTACATTCTTCTACTGAACTGTACCCAAGAAGGGGAAGGCGTTATGATTGATGTTAACTAGGCGGGGTCAATGGTACTGAGGTAACTATGTTATTGGTTGCATATAAAAAACCATCTACACTTCTAATTGATAAAAAAAACTTAACAAAAAGAAATAAAAGTGACTTGGTCCGTAACTGGGAGGCCTGACGTTCCGCTCTGCTGTTCTTGCAGAACTTCTCAGCGAGACGCTGAGCGATGTCGCGGGACGAAGCAAGAGCTGGCGGGGAGAGGATTTGGAGGAGCCCGGGTCTGCGGGCGAAGGGATGGGCCTGGAATGCCGGAGGGCTTCGCCGCGGGTGCTGGGGGATGCCCCGATGTCGGTGCTCTTGCTGTTCAACGCCTTGGCCCATTACACAGCTTGGCCCTCCTGCTCCGTGGGTCAGTGCCAGGGGGAGGGGACGGCCGGGCCCTGCTGGCTGCTGTACCTAGACCCGGCCCTGGGCCTCGCCGTGGTCTCCAGGGCCCTGTGGGTGGCCTGGCCCCAGCTGAAGGAGTCGGCCCTGCTGCTGCTGCAGGCGGTGCCCGCGGGGATGGACATGGGGCGGCTGCGGGGGCTCCTGCTGCGGCAGGACGGGGTGGAGGCCGTGCACGAGCTGCATGTGTGGCGGCTGGCCGGGAGGCGGATGGTGGCCACGGCCCACGCCCGGTGCCGGGAGGCGAGCACGGCGGGAAGGCTGGCCGCCTTCCTGCGGCGGGAGGGGATGGCGGACGTCACAGTGCAGCCTGAGGTAGGCCGGGACCTGGGCCTGGGGCTGGGGTGCGAGCTGGCCTGCAGGGAGCGCTGCGCCCCCAGGCTCTGCTGTACAGGGGGCCAACACCCCCATTGCAGCCCGGCATCGAGGCCTAACTCCCTGCTCGCAGAGGCTCCTCTCTCAGCCTGCATCACCACCGAGTGTGAGACAACCGTCTAATGCAGCACCAGGGCACCCGTGTGGATATGGAGCAAGCATATTCAAAATAACAATAACCATATAACAATTACAGCACGGAAACAGGCCCTCTCGGCCCTTCCAGTCCGTGACGACCATTTATTTTCCCCTAGTCCCAGGTTAACAAGGCATCTCCTGCAGTGCCATGGGGACAGGCAGCAATGGGTGGATGTGGAAGCGTATATCGGAGAGTTTTACGCCCCCTGTCCCACTTGGGAAACCTCTGGAGACTTTTTGCGCCCCACCCAAGGTTTCCGTGCGGTTCCCGGAGGTTTCTGTCCCTCCGGCAACCACCTTCAACTGGCATCGCAACCGGCTTCGACTAAAAAAAAATTGCCCATTTTTAAAACGGAAACCACTTCCCGACCATTAGGGAGACCGACGAAAACCTCCGGGGACCGCACGGAAACCTTGGGTGGGGCGCAAAAAAGTCTCCAGTGGTTTCCGTTCAGGTTTCCTAAGTGGGACAGGGGGCATGACAGAGGTCACGGTTCCTTTGGGACCCTGAAAGGGCAGCGGAACCGTGTCTGATGGTGGAATATCATTGAAGGCGATGGAAAAATCGCAGGATAAGCTGCAGAATGTGGAGGACGGCAGGAGAACCCAATGAAGACTCCCATCCTTGCTGTAGTTGAAAGCAGAAGACTGGGAGATAGAGGTGACGCAGCTCAAAGCCATATAACCATATAACAATTACAGCACGGAAACAGGCCCTCTCGGCCCTTCCAGTCCGTGCCGATCATTTATTTTCCCCTAGTCCCATCTACCTGCACTCAGACCATACCCCTCCATTCCCTTCCCGTCCATATACCTATCCACTTTACTTTTAAATGTTAAAATCGATCCTGCCTCCACCACTTCTGCTGGAAGATCATTCCACACAGCCACCACTCTCTGAGTAAAGAAGTTCCCCCTCATGTTACCCCTAAACTTCTGTCCCTTAATTCTAAAGTCATGTCCTCTTGTTTGAATCTTCCCTATTCTCAAAGGGAAAAGCTTATCCACGTCAACTCTGTCTATCCCTCTCATCATTTTAAAGACCTCTATCAAGTCCCCCCTTAACCTTCTGCGCTCCAGAGAATAAAGACCTAACTTATTCAACCTATCTCTGTAACTTAGCTGTTGAAACCCAGGCAACATTCTAGTAAATCTCCTCTGTACCCTCTCTATTTTGTTGACATCCTTCCTATAATTGGGCGACCAAAATTGTACACCATACTCCAGATTTGGTCTCACCAATGCCTTGTACAATTTTAACATTACATCCCAGCTTCTATACTCAATGCTCTGATTTATAAAGGCCAGCATACCAAAAGCTTTCTTTACCACCCTATCTATATGAGATTCCAACTTCAAGGAACTATGCACGGTTATTCCCAGATCCCTCTGTTCAACTGTATTCTTCAATTCCCTACCATTTACCATGTACGTCCTATTTTGATTTGTCCTGCCAAGGTGTAGCACCTCACATTTATCAGCATTAAACTCCATCTGCCATCTTTCAGCCCATTTTTCCAACTGGCCTAAATCACTCTGTAGACTTTGGAAATCCTCTTCATTATCCACAACACCCCCCTATCTTGGTATCATCTGCATACTTACTAATCCAATTTACCACCCCTTCATCCAGATAGATCTCAGTGCCGAAAAGTCCAATCTCAGGGCCGAAAAGCTCGGGGGGGGGGGGGGGGACAATTGAACGGGTGAAATAATAACGGAGCACAACTCAGCCTTCAGATTTCCACGCTTTTAATAGTAATGTGTACAAGATAATCAGAGGAAGACGACAGCAAGAGAGAGCAGACAGGTGAAGAAACCGCTTCAGAAAGACATACAAACAGGTTTAACATTTTTCATCTTTTAAAACACAAATAAAACCCTTTCTACAAACATTTTATTTTTCTACAGTGTCATTGATATGAAAGATTTAAAGACTGTATTATAAAATACCCTGGACTGTGCTGTGAAGTAGAGGAACGCGTGGTGCAAGTGTGCGAGGCGTTTTAATTGTTTTTTTTCTCACACACAGTAGAGGGGAAGGGAGCGCGGGCGAGATGAGAGGGCAGACAATATTCTTTTAAAAAATATTAATGCTTGCTCAGTGTTCCTGATGATGGAGGGGGGGAGGGGGAAGATTTGCAAAGCATAGACAAGACTGCACCTCTCTCTCTCCACTCAGTCCCTGAAAGCATTCCCAAGGCAGAGATAGAGGTCTGGATAGAGTAATGGTCCTCGTACACTATCCTAGGGCAGGCTAGGTCCCTGATAAACAAACTGGTTCCATTGGGCCTCGGCACCCCCATGTGTAACTGGCTACTGGACTTCCTCACTGACAGACCCCAGTCTGTGAGGGTTGGAAATAACACCTCTAACACCATCTCTCTGAGCACCGGCTCCCCTCAGGGCTGGTTTCCTGAGTCCACTGCTGTTTACCCTGATGACCCACGACTGTTGTGCCAGGTTTAGTACAAACCGCATCATGAAGTATGCAGATGACACAACAGTGATGGGGCCTCGTCCGGGACGACAATGAGCTGGCTTACAGGGAGGAGGTGAAACAACTGGTGGGCTGGTGCAATACGGACAACCTGATCCTGAATGCCAAAAAAACAAAGGAGGTCATCGCCGACTTCAGGAAAACCCGGCACAGTCCCACACCACTTCGCATCAACGACAGCGATGTGGAGGTGGTCAGTAGCACTAAGTTCCTGGGGGTGCAGATCACTAACAGTCTGACCTGGTCGAATAACATCTCATCAACAGTGAAGAGCGGTTGCACTTTCTGCGCCGGATGAGAAGAGCTCACCTCCCCCATCCCGTCCTCACCACTTTCTACAGGGGGCACCATAGAGAGTATTTTGACCAGCTGTATCTCTGTCTGGTTTGGGGACTGTAGAGCCTCCGACTGGAAGTTCGTGCAGAGAGTGGTGAGGACAGCGGAAAAAATCATCGGGACTTCTCTCCCCTCAATCGGGGATATTGCGACCAAGCATTGCGTGTCTAAGGCCAGCGGTATTATAAAAGACCCCACACATCTCCATCACGGACTGTTCACTCTGCTGCCCTCGGGCAAAAGATATCGCAGCATAAGGAGCAGAACATCAAGGTTCTGCAACAGCTTCTTCCCACGAGCCATCAGACTCCTGAATGCCATGTAATGGGCTGCCACCATTGTCTATTTATCCAATTTATCTTTTTTATCCATTTTATCCATGTTTATCCTTCTGTTAATTATCATGTTGCACGTGGAGCCAAATGCAACGTAATTCCGTTTGGAACTGCATATACCGATGTATTTCTAAATGACAATAAAGTTTGTTTGACTTGACTTTGACTTTGACTAAATACTGTCCCAGCACCACGATGCAGCTCTTAACCTATTGTTTCCACCCTGCCTAACACCATCACGAATAAAAACTGGGTTTATTCTGATAACCCCGTGCCCAACTTGAACCATGAACCCCCTGTCCCACTTAGGAAACCTGAACGGAAACCTCTGGAGACTTTGCGCCCCACCCAAGGTTTCCGTGCGGTTTCCGTGCGGTTCCCGGAGGTTTTTGTCAGTCTCCCTAATGGTCGAAAGTGGTTTCCGTTAATTTTTGTAGTCGAAGCCGGTTGCGATGCTAGTTGACGGTGGTTGCCGGAGGGACAAAAACCTCCGGGAACCGCACAGAAACCTTGGGTGGGGCGCAAAGTCTCCACAGGTTTCCTAAGTGGGACAGGGGCATTAAGAGTTTCCTCGTGAGTGCAGCCCGGACATGTCAGCAGACCAAGGAGACCCTCCGTTTTATGTGCAAGGGGCTTGCCTCAATCTGGGACCCTAAATGGTGGGATGATGGCTGTTCTTGCCCAACCAGCCTTTGCAGGGCCGAGCGACCCCCACACTCACAGTTAAGGGCCTGTCCTACAAGCATGCAACTCAATGCGATGAACGCGATCAAACTAGAAGCGGGGGCCGCGCGGAGGTCGGGTGATCCCCTGTACAGGGCCGTTCCCACCAGCATGCGCCTGCATGCGGCAAGCGCGACCAAACCGGCAGCGAGGGCCGCGCGGAGGTCGGGTGAGTGGCGCAACGTGGCGCAAGGTGAGGCGAACTTGGAGCGAAGTCTTAGAGGCAAGTTCGCCAGGGCAGAGAGGGACACACAGAGAGGGGCACAGAGGCACACACACACACAGAGGGCCACGGAGCCACACACAGAGAGGGTCACGGAGGCACGACGTCGAGGCGGTGTGTAATGCGTTGAGGCGACTGCGAGCCGACAAGCCGGAATTTTTGGACATAGTCAGTTTTTCGGAGCCCCGCGCGATGTCGGGACGAACTCCGCACAATTCCGCACGGCTCCGGCGATCGAAGTGGGACCGGCCCCGCGACGCCGGACGGCTCAAGCGACCACGTTAGGTCGCGCTCATCGCAGAGAGTTGCACGCTGGTGGGACAGGCCCTTAAGACACTCACAACACTGTGCGAGAGATTTTCTTTGAAAGCCAGCCAACCCCCACACACACAGACACACAGCCAAAACTTTAGACAAGCTTGGATAATCGAGATTTAGAAATAATCTAATTCAACAATGAAGAACCAGGTTCTTTGCTTCCCAGCCGTCCGCCACAGAATTCACACAGGAAACAGTAATTTTGAACAAATTGCTTTTTTTTCACCCCCCCCCCCCCCCCGTAGAGATTTAGTTTCCAGAGAGAAAGTAGGGGGGGGGGGGGGTAAAAATATATTGGGACGAGCCGCCCTCCAAAAATAACCCTTCCCAACAAAAACAGACGAGAGAGAGAGAGAGACAGGCCGAAATGTTTACAAAAAAAAGCCCATGCAACAGGTTTCATTAGAAAAAAAAACATGAATCTCAAATATTATCCCAATCCACCAGACCTATCCTGGCTGTGGAACGGGCAAGCAGGTGGCCATGGGATCGTCATCCCACGCCTCTGAGGTAAAATGTAAGCACCATTTGTCTTTTTTTTTGTCCCTTTAAATTAGCGGTTAATATCGGCAATGGAAAAATAGTCTTTTCTTTTTTGCTTTGCCCTAGTATAAAATGTATTATAAAACTCAAAAAAGTAGCCATCGGTGCTTTGGGCCCACTTTGCCATGGCGTGTGAGTGCGGGTAACGTGATTTGGTGCTGGGGGTGAGGGAGGGGGGTGGGGCAGCGTTTTTTTCCCAATTCTTGAGGGGAGAGAGGGAGAGAGAATGCAAGGATAGCCATCATGTTGACATACGCCTTCCCTTCCCGACTCCCGTCCCACTAAGGTACGGTTGAGAGCAACGTGCAGTTCTGGGGGGGTGGGGGTGGGGGTGGGGGGGGGCAGATGCTGGTTTACACAAAAGGCAGACATACATACATAAAATGCTGGAGTAACTCACCGGGTCAGGCAGCCTATCTCTGGAGGGTTACACAAGAAGCTGGAGAAACTCAGCGGGTGCAGCAGCATCTAAGGAGTGAAGGAGATAGGCGACGTTTCGGGCCGAGGCCCTTCTTCAGACTGGACTATCTCTGGAGAAGGTGGAATGGAGTCTGGGCCCAAAATGTCACCCATCCACATTCCTGCTCTCCAGAAAAACGTTGCCTGCCGTGAGATGCCCCATTCAGCACTGTGTGTCTCCCTCTGGGGGGGGGGGGAATGGCATGAGATCAGATATTCAATGCCCCAGCTCAGAGTTCTTGGTGGCCCTCCAATGTATAGGGGTATGGGAGAAAGGAGTGTGTGTGTGTGTGTGTCTTGTGTGTGCGTGTGCGCGTGTGTGTGTGTGTGTGTGTGCGTGCGTGCGTGTGTGTGTCTGTGTGTGTGTGTGTGTGTGCGTGTGTGTGCGTGTACGCGTGTGCGTGTGCGCGTGTGTGCGTGTGTGTGTGTCTGTGTGTGTGTGCGTGTGTGTGTGTCTCTGTGTGTGTGTGTGTGTGTGTGGGTGTGTGTGTGCGCGTGTGTGTAGGTGTGTGTGTGTGTGCGTGTGTATGTGTGCGTGCGTGTGTGTGTGTGTGTGCGTGTGTGTGTGCGCGTGTGTGTAGGTGTGTGTGTGAGTGCGTGTGTGTGTGCGCGCGTGTGCGTGCGTGTGAGCGCGTGCGTGTGTGTGTGTGTGTGTGTGTGTGTGGAAGGAGGTGCATATACATCGAGGGCAACAGCAAAGGGGGGGGGGGACGAGACGGGATATTGACCCAACCAGATTGGCCACGTGCAGTACTGACCGCTGGCCATCAGATGTCTACAGTGAGCACCCCCACACCCACAAGCCCAACCACCGCGTCCTCACATGGCGGGGTCGGCGTGCTGGGGGTCACGTGAGGCCCCCGTCAACTCAACTCGCCAAACCGCCGCCATTGCTGACTCACCCGCGACGAGGGCCGCCAGTGGGAGAGGAGGAAGGCCTAACCCCCTCCATTTCTCCTCCACCTCCTAACAATCCCCAGGAGGAGGTCTTCATCCGACTGGAGACGACGACGTCAACCACGAGGGTGACAGGAGCGCGCCGTCTCCTCCTCCACCTCGGCACCGGCGCACGTGCGGGGAGTTGGCGGGAACTGGGGGCGCGCGGGCGCAGGGAGCCGGAGCTGGACGCCCTGGGCAAGAGCGCGTGCGCAGATGGCAAGACCGGCCGGGGCGGAGGAACGGGAAGACGTAGAAGACGCATGCGTAGAAGGCGGAAATCGGAGAGCCGTTCGCGTCCGTGGAAGGCGGGTTGAAAATGGCGGGAACCGGTTACGGGGGGGGGGGGGGACGCGCGCAGGCGCAGTGGGCGGGTCCAGCACGACGACCCCTCACACTTGGGCTGAAGCACCAGGGCCCGAATTCACCAGAGTGGACAGAGACAGAAAAAGAGAGATAGAGAGAGAGAGAGAAAATAATAAGAAAAGTCATACAATTCTGCCCCAAACCCCAACCCCCCCCCCCGCCCCTCACCCCCCCCAAGGACGGAGCTTCCTCAGAGGGAGGTGGGGGGAGAAACAAAATATTCTAGAACAGTCGACAGAACTACTGGAGGAGGAAAGGCCGCACCCCGGGCCTACTCCCACCGTGGAGCCTCCTCAGGCCCGCTCCCCGCGGATGCGGCGAGCCAGCTGGATGTCCTTGGGCATGATGGTGACCCGCTTGGCGTGGATGGCGCAGAGGTTGGTGTCCTCAAAGAGCCCGACAAGGTAGGCCTCGCTTGCCTCCTGCAATTTGGGACGGGGGGGGGGGGGGGGGGGGGGGGGGAAAGAGAGAATAAAAAACACAGCATGAATCAAACTCAAAACATAAGGTGGCTCAAAGTGCCAGTGGCTCGGGTTTGATCCTGACTACTGGTGCTGCCTGTGCGGAGTTTTACGCTCTCCCTGTGAAAGTCGTGCCCCTGTCCCACTTAGGAAACCTGAACGGAAACCTCTGGAGACTTTGCGCCCCACCCAAGGTTTCCGTGCGGTTCCCGGAGATTTTTGTCCTCCGGCAACCACCTTCAACTAGCATCGCAACCGGCTTCGACTAAAAAATTAAAAACGGAAACCATTTTCGACCGTAAGGGAGACCGACAAAAACCTCCGGGAACCGCACGGAAACCTTGGTTGGGGCGCAAAGTCTCCACAGGTTTCCGTTCAGGTTTCCTAAGTGGGACAGGGGCACAAGGATTTCATTGTTCTACCTGGCAATAAAACACACTGGACCGTGTGGGTTTTCTCCGGGTGCTTCGAATTCCTCCCACACTCCGAAGACGCACAGTTTGTAGGTCGGTAAATTGGCTTCGTGTAGGATAGTGGTCGCTTGTTGGCGCGGACCCGGTGGGCCAATTTCCACGCTGAATCTCTAAACTAAACTGCGAGGAAATGGACATTCGTCCTTTCGAGTCTGCCCCCCCAACACCCAAATGTAGCCCACATTCTGGAGGATCGCCGGTAACTCAGGAATCTGCATTAAAGGTATCAAAAGACTTTGCTTCGACCAGTCTTTGAGGAAGAGAGTAGTTGAGGCAGGTGCTATAACAGTATTTAAAAGGCATTTGGACAGCTACATGGATAGGAGAGGTTGAGAGTGATATGGAAACATAGACAATAGGTGCAGGAGTAGGCCATTCGGCCCTGCGCCGCCATTCAATATGATCATGGCTGATCATCCAACTCAGTATCCTGTACCTGCCTTCTCTCCATACCCCCTGACCCCTTTAGCCACAAGGGCCGTATCTAACTCTTAAATATAGCCAATTAACTGGCCTCAACTACCTTCTGTGGCAGAGAATTCCACAGATTCACCACCTGCACCGCCATTCAATATGATCATGGCTGAGCATCCCCAATCAGTATCCTGTACCTGCCTTCTCTCCATACCCCCCCGATGTTGGGGAAGTCCAGAACAAGGGATCACACAGTTTAAGGATAAGAGGGAAGTCTTTTAGGACCGAGATGAGAAAATCATTTTTCACCCAGAGAGTGGTGAGTCTGTGGAATTCCCTGCCACAGAAGGTAGTTGAGGCCAGTTCATTGGCTATATTTAAGAGGGAGTTCGATGTGGCTAAAGGGATCGGGGGTATGGAGAGAAGGCAGGTACGGGATGCTGAGTTGGATGATCAGCCATGATCATATTGAATGGCGGTGCAGGCTCGAAGGGCCGAATGGCCTACTCCTGCACCTGTTGTCTACGATTCTATGATTTTATGACTTACAAAATTCTTAAGGGGTTGGACAGGCTAGATGCAGGAAGATTGTTCCCGATGTTGGGGAAGTCCAGAACACGGGGCCACACAGTTTAAGGATAAGGGGGAAGTATTTGAGGACCGAGATGATGAAATCATTTTTGGAATCTGTGGAACTCTCTGCCACAGAAGGTAGTTGAGGCCAGTTCATTGGCTATATTTAAGAGGGGGTTAGATGTGGCCCTTGTGGCTAAAGGGATCAGTGGGTATGCAGAGAAGGTAGGTAAGGGATACTAAGTTGGATGATCAGCCGTGATCATATTGAATGGCGGTGCAGGCCTACTCCTGCAACTATTTTCTATGTTCACACCAGGGGCATATTTTTAAGTTTACAGAGACCAATTAAGCTACAAGCACAAAAGGACTCCCCAGCGGGTCAGGAAGCATCTCTGGAGAAAAGGAACAGGCGATGTTTCGGGTCAAGACTCTGGAGAACTCGGATAAGCGCCTGTCTTTTGTACGTGGGAGAGAACCTGGAGCGTTCCATGTGAACAAGATTGCATTTCCCAAACATCTGGTCCTTGCCGAAACCTTTCGGCAGTTCCAGACTTATTCAAATACTTAAATTTAGAAGCTGCAGCTGCTCTGGTGGGACGCGGACTAGTATTACTGGTCAGGAATGCTGGCTGGCAGCCAGTATCTAGACCGCTACGCCACCCTATCCCCCACAGTGCTGCGTTTGGATTCGTTTTATTCCCAGTCAGGCACCCCAGCCAAAGACTGCTTACTCGGGGTCACGTCAGAGGACTTCCATGGCTTGGGAGAGCCGACATTCCGGGGAACAGGGTTATCCAGCTATGTTCTTTGGCAGGAAGTAGATCCCCCCCCCCCACCCAAGAGAGATAGCCCCAGTACTTGAACTGAAAGATGCAACAGGTCGCACAGTTCTTCGACAGCCTCCAAATTCATTCATTTGTCCGATGATTTTAAAAAAACCACAGTGGGTCAGGCAGCATTTCCCAAAGAACATGGATCGGTGACGTAGAAACATAGACAATAGGTGCAGGAGGAGGCCATTCGGCCCTTCGAGCCTGCACCGCCATTCAATATGATCATGGCTGATCATCCAACTTGGTATCCCGTACCTGCCTTCTCCCCATACCCCCTGATCCCGTTAGCCACAAGGGCTTAAGTCCCCCTCCACCACTCCCTCCAGTTTAAATTCCATTTGGAATATTTTGAGGAACAAGGAACTAAGAACCACATCTAACTCCCTCTTAAATATAGCCAATGAACTGCCCTCAACTACCTTCTGTGGCAGAGAATTCCACAGGACTCGTACTTAACCCCTTCACGCAGCTTCTTAACCACATCCCTTCTTTTTTTGGCTTCCCGCTGACTCCGCAGAGACAGGGCACGTGCGGGTCCCCTGGGGCAGTGACGAGAGAGGTGCGTTCTGTGTGTCCGAGCCCCGGGGGTGGGTGTGTGTGGCGTTCAGGGAAGAGAGAGCTGGAGTAATGCGTGTGTCAGTCCCGGGATGGCGGGACAGTCATATGCCGAGAGAATAGAAACCTAGACAATAGGTGCAGGAGTAGAGGCCATTCGGCCCTTCGAGCCTGCACCGCCATTCAATATGATCACGGCTGATCATCCAACTCAGTATCCCGTACCTGCCTTCTCTCCATACCCCCTGATCCCTTTAGCCACAAGGGCCACATCTAACTCCCACTTAAATATAGCCAATGAACTGGCCTCAACTACCTTCTGTGGCAGAGAATTCCACAGATTCACCACTCTCTGTGTGAAAAATGATTTTCTCATCTCGGTCCTAAAAGACATCCCCCTTATCCTTAAACTGTGTGGCCCCTTGTTCTGGACTTCCCCAACATCGGGAACAATCTTCCTGCATCTAGCCTGTCCAACCCCTTAAGAATTTTGTAAGTCTCTATGAGATCCCCCCCCTCAATCTTCTAAATTCTAGCGAGCGCAAGCCGAGACTGACACCATTCCTTGTTTCTACAATCTGCCATCCTGCACGTCTGTTTGTATTTGGGAGAGAACCTGGAGCGGCCCGAGGAGCAGGGAAAAAAACGGGCAAACTCCACACAGACAGCAGCAGAGGTCAGAATCCAACCCGGTTCTCCGGTGCAGCACCACTCCGCCTCCCGCCATGACCACGTCTCGACCGGCAGTGGGGGGAGCGGACAGCTCACCCGGGCATGGGCCAGTCAGTCAGTCCCCATCCCCAACCCGAATTCATTGTGTGCATTTCCATATATAATGGTACATGGACACACTGATCTGTTTTGTAGTCAATGCCGTCTATGTTCTGTTCCTGTCAGGAACACGTGACAATAGACTCTTTTGACTTTGACTTGTACCCCAGGGCCGAACAATGTACCTGGAGGGCGCCGATGGCTGCACTCTGGAAGCGCAGGTCCGTCTTGAAGTCCTGGGCGATTTCCCGCACCAGGCGCTGGAAGGGCAGCTTGCGGATCAGCAGCTCCGTCGATTTCTGGTAACGGCGGATCTCGCGCAAGGCCACGGTCCCCGGCCTGGGGGAAAAAAAGACGAACGGAACGGTAGGCTAGAGGACTTAAGGGCCTGTCCTACCAGCATCCGACTCCATGCGGTGAGCGCGATCAAACTAGAAGCGGGGGCCGTGCGGAGGTCGGGTGATCCCCTGTACAGGGCCGTTCCCACCAGCATGCGCCTGCATGCGGCAAGCGCGACCAAACCGTCAGCGAGGGCCGCACGGAGGTCGGGTGAGTGGCGCAACGCGGCGCAAAGTGAGGCGAACTTGGAGTGAAGTCTTTAGATAAGTTCGCCAGGACAGAGAGGGGCACACAGAGAGGGGCACAGAGGCACACACACACACAGAGGGCCATGGAGCCACACACATAGAGGGTCACGGAGGGACATACAGAGAGGTTCACGGAGGCATGATGTCGAGACGGTGTGTAATGCGTCGAGGCGACTGCGAGCCGACAAGCCGTTGCCGCGCGGACTTTTTGAACAGTCAGTGTTTCGGAGCCCCGCGCAATGTCGGGACGAACTCCGCACAATTCCGCACGGCTCCGGCGATCGAAGTGGGACCGGCCCCGCGACGAAAGACTGGATAGACTTGTCTTGTACTCGCTGGAATTTAGGAGCTTGAGGGGGAATTTTATAGAAACTTACACCATTCTTAAGGGGTTGGACAGGCTAGATGCAGGAAGATTGTTCCCGATGTTGGGGAAGTCCAGAACAAGGGGTCACAGTTTAAGGATAAGGGGGAAATCTTTTAGGACCGAGAGGAGAAAAACACTTTTCACACAGAGAGTGGTGAATCTGTGGAATAAATTCTCTGCCACAGAAGGTAGTTGAGGCCAGTTCATTGGCTATATTGAAGAGGGAGTTAGATGTGGCTAAAGGGATCAGGGGGGTAAGGAGAGAAGGCAGGTACAGGATACTGAGTTGGATGATCAGCCATGATCATATTGAATGGCAGTGCAGGCTCGAAGGGCCGAATGGCCTACTCCTGCACCTATTGTCTATGTTTCTATGAATAAGGAGAATTTACAGATGAATTTGCCAAGGGTAGGTAAATCAAGAACCGGATGTCATAAGTTTATGAGGGGAAGGTTTTAAAGCTCTGCCCCACAATGCGAGTTCATTCAAGAGCTCACCCGAGTTTAAAAACAAAAATCAAACTCGTGGTACGCACGGAGAATGAATGTAGCGGGTACTTCGGAGCTCGGGGACGGCTCTTAGCGGCTCGTAACGCTGACGGCAGGTACTCGGGGAAACGCGGTGAGCTCGGGAAGACGCGTGAAGATTTTTCAACATGTTGGAAAATGTCCACGAGAGCCCCGCCCCCCCCGAGTACCTACGAGCGCCCATTACCGTAAATCTCCGAGTTTGATTCGGGGCAAACTCGGGAGAGTTCTTGAATGAACTCGTACAGTGGGACTGGGCTATTAATCGGAGCCTGAGGGGCAACAATTTCAGAGGGTGGTGGGTCCGTGTAGCAAGCTGGAGGAGGCAGTTGAGACAGATGTACAAACAAACCGCATTTGAAATACATTTGGACAGGTGCTTGGATAGGAAAGGTTTTCAGGGATATGGGCTAAAAGCGTAGATGAGGGCTATCTTGGTCAGCATGGGCAAGTTGGGCCGAAGGGCCTGTTACTTGTGCTGTACGACTCTCTGATGGTACAAAGTGGGCTTGATGGGTTTGTTTGGCTCTTGTCACGGATTGTCGCCTTACCTGTAGCGATGCGGCTTCTTAACACCCCCAGTTGACGGCGCACTTTTGCGCGCTGCTTTGGTGGCCAGCTGCTTGCGAGGGGCCTTGCCGCCGGTAGATTTACGAGCCGTCTGCTTGGTACGTGCCATATTCCACCTTCAGTATTCCGCACACCTTCCTAAGTAGGCGCAAGGAGAGGGAATTAAAGAAAGGAATTCAGAGCATAAGGATTTGAGTACAGGAGCAGGGAGGTTCTACTGCAGTTGTACAGGGTCTAGGTGAGGCCACACCTGGATCTGAGGAAAGACATTCTTGCCATAGAGGGGGTACAGAGAAGGTCCACCGGACCTGGGTGTCATGGTACACCAGTCATTGATAGTCGGCATGCAGGTGCAGCAGGCAATGAAGAAAGCGAATGGTATGTTAGCATTCATAGCGAAAGGATTTGAGTATAGGAGCAGGGAGGTTTTACCTGACTGATTCCTGGGATGGCAGGACTGTCTTATGAAGAAAGACTGGATAGACTCGGCTTGTACTCGCTGGAATTTAGAAGATTGAGTGTGGATCTTATAGAAACTTACAAAATTCTTAAGGGGCTGGACAGGCTAGATGCAGGAAGATTGTTCCCGATGTTAGGGAAGTCCAGAACAAGGGGTCACACAGTTTAAGGATAAGGGGCAAGTCTTTTAGGACCAAGATGAGGAAAACATCTTTCACACAGAGAGTGGTGAATCTGTGTTATTCTCTGCCACAGAAGGTAGTTGAGGCCAGTTCATTGCCTATATTTAAGAGGGAGTTAGATGTGGCCCTTGTGGCTAAAGGGATCAGGGGGTATGGAGAGAAGCAGGTACAGGATACTGAGTTGGATGATCAGCCATGATCATATTGAATGATTCCTGCCAGTCTTCTAAATTCCAGCGAGTACAAGCCGAGTCTATCCAGTCTTTCTTCATATGAAAATCCTGCCATCCCAGGAATCAGTCTGGTGAACCTTCTCTGTACCCCCTCTATGGCAAGAATGTCTTTCCTCAGATTAGGAGACCAGAACTGTACGCAATACTCCAGGTGTGGCCTCACCGAGACCCTGTACAACTGCAGTAGAACCTCCCTGCTCTTGTACTCAAATCCTTTTGCTATGAATGCCAACATACCATTCGCTTTCATACCATTCGAATGTCCTACAACCAGGATCAAAGTTGGTCTGAAGAAGGGTTTCGACCCGAAACGTCGCCTATCTCCTTCGCCCCTTAGATGCTGCTGCACCCGCTGAGTTTCTCCAGCCTTTTGTGTAACCATAAAAGTTGGTATCCTGGGTTATCTCATATTTTCGTCAGTTTGCCACAATGATAATGCAGGAAAAACAAATTCAGCACCCGGGGGAATTTAAATTCAGCCAATTAACTAGTTAGAATCATGAGAGGAATAGATTTGGTAGACGCACAGAGTCTCTTGCCCAGACTAGGGAAATCGAGAAGCAGGGTTAAGGTGGGGGGGGGGGGGTGCGGAAGAGAGATTGAATAAGAATCCGAGGGGTAACTTTTTCATGCAAAGGGTGGTAAATGTATGGAACAAACTGTCAGAGGAGGAGGTTGATGCAACTTTTAAACAACATTTAGACAGGTACAATGGTCATGGCTAGGACTATTATCTGAATGGTGGCAGATTGGGAAAAGGAGAGATGCAACGAGACCTGGGTGTCATGGTGCACCAGTCATTGAAAGTAGGCATGCAGGTGCAGCAGGCAGTGAAGAAAGCAAATGGTATGTTGGCATTCATAGCAAAAGGATTTGTGTATACGAGCAGGGAGGTTCTACTGCAGTTGTACAGGGTCTTGGTGCAGTAGAACCTCCCTGCTCTTGTACTCAAATCCTTTTGTTATGAATGCCAACATACCATTCATAGAAATTAGGTGCAGGAGTAGAGGCCATTCGGCCCTTCGAGCCTGCACCGCCATTCAATATGATCATGGCTGATCATCCAACTCGGTATCCCGTACCTGCCTTCTCTCCATACCCCCTGATCCCCTTAGCCACAAGGGCCACATCTAACTCCCTCTTAAATATAGCCAATGAACTGGCCTCAACTACCCTCTGTGGCAGAGAGTTCCAGAGACCCACCACTCTGTGTGTGAAAAAAGTCCTTCTCATCTCGGTCCTAAAGGATTTCCCCCTTATCCTTAAGCTGTGACCCCTTGTCCTGGACCTCCCCAACATCGGGAACAATCTTCCTGCATCTAGCCTGTCCAACCCCTTAAGAATTTTGTAAGTTTCTATAAGATCGCCTCTCAATCTCCTAAATTCTAGAGAGTATAAACCGAGTCTATGCAGTCTTTCTTCATATGGAAGTCCTGACATCCCAGGAATCAGTCTGGTGAACCTTCTCTGCACTCCCTCTATGGCATGAATGTCTTTCCTCAGATTAGGAGAACAAAACTGTACGCTTTACTCCAGGTGTGGTCTCACCAAGACCCTGTACAACTGCAGTAGAACCTCCCTGCTCTTGTACTCAAATCCTTTCGCTATGAATGCCAACATACCATTCGCTTTCTTCACAGCCTGCTGCACCTGCATGCCTACTTTCAATGACTGGTGTACCATGACACCCAGGTCTCGCTGCATCTCCCCTTTTCCTAGTCGGCCACCGAGCCGTGCTAAAAGATTGAGGAAGCAAGGCACTGTGGCGAGGAACCAACTGTGTGGGACGAGGGCAGGAGATTGGGGACAATCAACAGTGCAATTCCCGCGATACTCCAGAGGCCGAAGCTACTCGGAACCACGTCTAGCACACAGGCAAATCGCATTAATCAGGCTGCCTTGCGAAATCAGCCCCACCCAGCCTGCAGCGAAACGGTCTGCTCCCACACCAAAGAGACTTGTGCAACTGAAACCGCTGGCAGCTAACACCTCCCCCAGCAGCAAGAGGCAGCCCGACATAATGACAGGAGAAGGTACACAAAATGCTGGAGAAACTCAGCGGGTGCAGCAGCATCTGTGGAGCGCAGGAGATAGGCGACGTTTCGGGCTGAAACCCTTCTTCAGACTGGTCAGGGATCAGGGAAACGAGAGATGTAGACGGTGATGTGGAGAGATAAAGAACAATGAATGAAAGATATGCAAAAAAGTATCGATGATAAAGGAAACAGGCCTTTGTAAGCTGTGTGTGGTGTGAAAATGAGAAGCTAGTGCGACTTGGGTGGGGGAGAGATAGAGAGAGAAGGAATGCCAGGGCCCGAGGGCTGAGGGAGAGGTGGGAATGGGAGGAGGCAGCAAGGGTTAACAGAATTGAGAAAATTCAATGTTTAAGCCCAGAGGATGCAGACTCCCCAAGCGGAATATGAGGTGCTGTTCCTCCAACTTGCGGTGTTGCTCACTCTGGCCGTGGAGGAGGCCCAGGACCGAGAGGTCGGATACGGAATGGGAGGGGGAGTTGAAGTGCTGAGCCATCGGGAGGTTGCGGACCGAGCGGAGGTGTTCGGCGAAACGATCGCCCAGCCTCCGCTTGGTCTCACCGATGTAGATCAGCTGGCATCTGGAGCAGCAGATGCAGTAGATGAGGTTGGAGGAGGTGCAGGTGAACCTCCGTTGGACAGGCAGGCACGGGATACTGAGTTGGATGATCAGCCATGATCACATTGAATGGCGGTGCAGGCTCGAAGGGCCGAATGGCCTCTACTCCTGCACCTATTGTCTATGTTTCTATGTTTCTAAACACCGATCCAAACAGCATCATGTCAGGGGAACACAAAATCATGGATTTTTGGTCTCCTTCCAAAAATAGTTATGCTGAATTGATACAAATGCATGAATTTGCACACATTGGTATTTCAAGTCATTTGATGTATTAGATTCCAGAGTTTTTTAAAAATAAATTCATGCACATGATGTTGAAGTCACTAGTCAAGCCAGCATTTATTGTCCACTACTAATTAACCCTTGAACTCGGTGGCAAGGAGCCAACCAGGTTACAGTGGGTCTGTATTCACCCTTGTGCGCTTAGAGCGGCTAGAAACCACAGATTTCCATCTTTAAAGGACCGTGCGCCAGATGGCTTTTTCGCAACGTGCAGGTTTCATCGTTAGAGTCTTACAGCGTGGAAACAAGACCAACTTGCCCACACAGGACAACATGTCCCATCTACACTCGTCCCACCTACCTGCGTTTGATTTTTTTTTTTTTAACTGGGACGAACTCTTGAATGAACTCGCATTGTGGGACAGAGCTTTAAAACTTTTCCCTCATAAACTTATGACATCCGGTTCTTGATTTAACTCCGAGCGGCTATAGCTCCTCCATGGAATTACTGAGCAACGGCAGTCCTGTTTGTTGTTCAAGTGACCTCTTAGCAAACTCTTTCCAACTCTTGATCGCTCTGATGACCAATCTAGAGGGCCCGTGGCCTGATTAACATGGTCGGAGCAACAGGGATTTTTTTTTTGTTTCAAAAATGATTAATGGAATTTAGCTGAAGGATGCGGTGGGTGATATTTCAAGAAACATAGAAACATAGAAAATATGTGCAGGAGTAGGCCATTCGGCCCTTCGAGCCTGCGCCGCCATTCAATATGATCATGGCTGATCATCCAACTCAGTATCCTGTACCTGCCTTCTCTCCATACCCCCTGATCCCTTTAGCCACAAGAGCCACATCTAACTCCCTCTTAAATATAGCCAATGAACTGGCCTCAACTACCTTCTGTGCAGAGAGTTCCACAGATTCACCACTCTCTGTGTGAAAAATGTTTTCCTCATTTCGGTCCTAAAAGGCTTCCCCCTTATCCTTAAACTGTGTGACCCCTTGTTCTGGACTTCCCCAACATCGGGAACAATCTTCCTGCATCTAGCCTGTCCAACCCCTTAAGAATTTTGTCTGTTTCTATAAGATCCCCCCTCAATCTTCTAAATTCCAGCGAGTACAAGCCGAGTCTATCCAGTCTTTCTTCATATGAAAGTCCTGCCATCCCAGGAATCAGTCTGGTGAACCTTCTCTGTACTCCCTCTATGGCAATAATGTCCTTCCTCAGATTTGGAGACCAAAACTGTACGCAATACTCTAGGTGTGGCCTCACCAAGACCCTGTACAACTGCAGTAGAACCTCCCTGCTCCTATACTCAAACCCTTTTGCTATGAATGCCAACATACCATTCACTTTCTTCACTGCCTGTTGCACCTGCATGCCTACTTTCAATGACTGGTGTACCATGACACCCAGGTCTCGTTGCATCTCCCCTTTTCCTAATCTGCCACCATTCAGATAATAGTCCTAGCCATGACCATGTACCTGTCTAAATGTTGTTTAAAAGTTGCCTCAACCTCCTCCTCTGACAGTTTGTTCCATGCGCCTACCACCCTTTGCATGAAAAAGTTACCCCTTGGGTTCTTATTCAACCCCCCCAACCCCCCCCCCCCCCCCCCCCCCCCACCTTAACCCTGCTTCTCGATTTCCCTACTCTGGGCAAGAGACTCTGTGCGTCTACCAAATCTATTCCTCTCATGATTCTAACTAGTTAATTGGCTGAATTTAAATTCCCCGGGTGCTGAATTTGTTTTTCCTGCATTATCATTGTGGCAAAACTGCATCTAGCTTGTCCAACCCCTTAAGAATTTTGTAAGTCTCTATAAGATCCCCCTTCAATCTTCTAAATTCCAGCGAGTCTACCCAGTCTTTCTTCATATGGAAGTCCTGCCATCCCAGGAATCAGTCTGGTGAACCTTCTCTGTACTCCCTCAATGGCACGAATGTCTTTCCTCAGATTAGGAGAACAAAACTGTACGCAATACTCCAGGTGTGGCCTCACCAAGGCCCTGTACAACTGCAGTAGAACCTCCCTGCTCCTGTACTCAAATCCTTTTGCTATGAATGCCAACATACCATTCGCTTTCTTCACTGCCTGCTGCACCTGCATGCCTACTTTCAATGACTGGTGTACCACGACACCCAGGTCTCGCTGCATCTCCCCTTTTCCTAGTCGGCCACCGAGCCGTGCAAAAAGATTGAGGAAGCAAGGCACTGTGGCGAGGAACCAACTGTGTGGGACGAGGGCAGGAGATTGGGGACAATCAACAGTGCAATTCCCGCGATACTCCAGAGGCCGAAGCTACTCGGAACCACGTCTAGCACACAGGCAAATCGCATTAATCAGGCTGCCTTGCGAAATCAGCCCCACCCAGCCTGCAGCGAAACGGTCTGCTCCCACACCAAAGAGACTTGTGCAACTGAAACCGCTGGCAGCTAACACCTCCCCCAGCAGCAAGAGGCAGCCCGACATAATGACAGGAGAAGGTACACAAAATGCTGGAGAAACTCAGCGGGTGCAGCAGCATCTGTGGAGCGCAGGAGATAGGCGACGTTTCGGGCTGAAACCCTTCTTCAGACTGATGGGGGGGGGGGGGGTGGGGGGAAGAAAGGAAAAAGGAGGAGGAGCCTGAGGGGCTGAGGGAGAGGTAGGAAACATAGAAACATAGACAATAGGTGCAGGAGTAGGCCATTCGGGCCTTCGAGCCTGCACCGCCATTCAATATGATCATGGCTGATCATCCAACTCAGTATCCTGTACCTGTCTTCTCTCCATACCCCCTGATCCCTTTAGCCACAAGGGCCACATCTAACTCCCTCTTAAATATAGCCAATGAACTGGCCTCAACTACCTTCTGTAGCAGAGAATTCCACAGATTCACCACTCTCTGTGTGAAAAATGTTTTGCTCATCTCGGTCCTAAAGGACTTCCCCCCTTATCCTTAAACTGTGTGGCCCCTTGTTCTGGACTTCCCCAACATCGGGAACAATCTTCCTGCATCTAGCCTGTCCAACCCCTTAAGAAATTTGTAAGTCTCTATAAGATCGCCCCTCAATCTTCTAAATTCCAGCGAGTACAAGCCGAGCCTATCCAGTCTAGAATTTGGGTCAGTTCGGGTGATTCTTCCCTATGTCAAGTATGGGAGATATTTGCAAATATTTAGTGGTTTCCATCGCGGTACAAATTTTCTGGGATGGAAAATAGATGTTGTTATCGTGTTGAGTCTGTCATGTTGCGGTTTCCTTGCGGGAGGGCAGGAACAGAGTCACTGTGGTCGGATTAATTTTAGGTCCTGTCTAATGTCATAGAAACATAGAAAATAGGTGCAGGAGGAGGCCATTCAGCCCTTCGAGCCAGCACCGCCATTCATTGTGTTCGTGGCTGATTGTCCCCTATCAATAACCCGTGCCTGCCTTCTCCCCATATCCCTTGACTCCACTAGCCCCTAGAGCTCTATCCAACTGTCTCTTAAATCCATCCAGTGATTTGGCCTCCACTGGCCTCTGTGGCAGGGAATTCCACAAATTCACAACTCTCTGGGTGAAAAAGAAGGGTTTCTAACTCCCTCTTAAATATAGCCAATGAACTGGCCTCAACTACCTTCTGTGGCAGAGATTCACCACTCTGTGAAAAATGTTTTCCTCATCTCGGTCCTAAAGGATTTCCCCCTTATCCTTAAACTGTGCGACCCCTTGTTCTGGACCTCCCCAACATCGGGAACAATCTTCCTGCATCTAGCCTGTCCAAACCCTTAAGAATTTTGTAAGTTTCTATAAGATTCCCCTCAATCTTCTCAATTCGAGTACAAGCCAGTCTTTCCTCATATAGAAGTCCTGCCATCCCAGGAATCAGTCTGGTGAACCTTCTCTGTACCCCCTCTATGGCAATAATGTCTTTCCTCAGATTAGGAGACCAAAACTGTACGCAATGCTCCAGGTGTGGCCTCACCAAGACCCTGTGCAACTGCAGTAGAACCTCCCTGCTCTTGTACTCAAATCCTTTTGCACATGTATGTGTCCCGTGAGTTCCCCCTCGGTGCTCCGGTTTCTTCCCACACTCCAAAGATGTACAAGTTTATAGGTTAATTAGGTTTCAGTAAAAATGATAAATTGTCCCATATGTGTAGGATATTGTCCGTGTGTGGGGATTACTGGTCGAAGCAGACTCGGTGGGCTGAAGGGCCTGTTTGCGTGCTGCATCATTTAACTAACCTCGGGACTGCTGGACAATGGACGGACAAACATTCTTGCCTATTTGAAACCCTCTACGATTCTCAGGTGGATCGATGACCGGTTTCATGGAGTTGATCTTAATCCCTTAAACGAGGCCACAACCCAAGATCTCAACTTGTGGAAAGTCACGTCCAAGGCAGTTGCCGCATTCCCCGACCCCAATCTAACAATCTAGTGGGAGCACAGAGAAGGTTCACCAGACTGATTCCTGGGATGGCAGGACTTCCATATGAAGAAAGACTGGATAGACTTGGCTTGTACTCGCTGGAATTTAGAAGATTGAGGGGGGATCTTATAGAGACTTACAAAATTCTTAAGGGGTTGGACAGGCTAGATGCAGGAAGATTGTTCCTGATGTTGGGGAAGTCCAGAACAAGGGGTCACACAGTTTAAGGATAAGGGGGAAGTCTTTTAGGACCGAGATGAGAAAATCATTTTTCACACAGAGAGTGGTGAATCAGTGGAATTCTCTGCCACAGAGGGTAGTTGAGGCCAGTTCATTGGCTATATTTAAGAGGGAGTTAGATGTGGCCCTTGTGGCTAAAGGGATTAGAGGGTATGGAGAGAAGGCAGGTACGGGATACTGAGTTGGATGATCAGCCATGATCATATTGAATGGCGGTGCAGGCTCGAAGGGCCGAATGGCCTACTCCTGCACCTAATTTCTATGTTTCTATGAATCAACCATTTCACCTCGTTTCTCTGTCTGTAAAATCAGTTCTGATAACTTTCTATGCCAGTGGTGCAGAGAAATATTTTTCCTTAACCATAGTCGACAAAGAGTACAGAGGAGATTTACTAGAATGTTGCCTGGGTTCCAGCAACTAAGTTACAGAGAAAGGTTGAACAAGTTAGGTCTTTATTATATTGTTATATGGTTATATGGCTTTCAGCTGCGTCACCTCTATCTCCCAGTCTTCTGCTTTCAACTACAGCAAGGATGGGAGTCTTCATTGGGATAATCAACCAATCGTTGCAGTGAATGGCAGAACAGGCTTGCAGGGCCAAATGGCCTACTCCTGGCCCTCTTATGTACCTGTTGAAGAAGGAACTGCAGATGCTGGAGAATCGAGGGTTACACAAAAGGCTGGAGAAACTCAGCGGGTGCAGCAGCATCTAAGGAGCGAAGGAGATAGGTGACGTTTCGGGTCGAGACACTTCTTTTTCACCCAGAGAGTTGTGAATTTGTGGAATTCCCTGCCACAGAGGCCAGTGGAGGCCAAATCACTGGATGGATTTAAGAGAGAGTTGGATAGAGCTCTAGGGGCTAGTGGAGTCAAGGGATATGGGGAGAAGGCAGGCACGGGTTATTGATTGGGGACAATCAGCCACGAACACAATGAATGGCGGTGCTGGCTCGAAGGGCTGAATGGCCTCCTCCTGCACCTATTTTCTATGTTTCTATGACATTAGACAGGACCTAAAATTAATCCGACCACAGTGACTCTGTTCCTGCCCTCCCGCAAGGAAACCGCAACATGACAGACTCAACACGATAACAACATCTATTTTCCATCCCAGAAAATTTGTACCGCGATGGAAACCACTAAATATTTGCAAATATCTCCCATACTTGACATAGGGAAGAATCACCCGAACTGACCCAAATTCTAG